>JAZHEH010002001.1:0-22500 GCA_036589455.1 Ateles fusciceps | reverse complement strand
TGTCACCAGGCTGGAGTGTAGTGGTGTGATCTCAGCTCACTGCAACCTCTGCCTCCCAAGTTCAAGCAATTTTCCTGCCTCAGCCTCCTGAGTAGCTGGGATTATAGGAGCGCACCACCACCTCCAGCTAATTGTCATATTTTTAGTAGAGATGGGTTTTCACCATGTTGGCCTGGATGGTCTCGATCTCTTGACCTCATGATCTGCCTGCCTCGGCTTCCCAGACTATTGGGATTACAGGTGTGAGCCACTGTGCCTGGCCTAACACTTATGAAGTTTTCTTAAACAAAAAAGTAAACTTGGAAGAGGAACTTTTATACTCTCACATCATGTTTTAGCCAATAAGTGTTAAGTATTATGCCCAAATAGTGGGACCCAGTGTTGGGTACAACAGAGTTTCTGTCCTGAAGGAGCTGGAGGCTGTGTTCAGCAGACAGAGCCCCCAAGGGAGCAGGTGCTAACGACCTGGCACCTAGGAGTATCATCTCATGCAGTAATAGAGACTTAGTGGGAACATGTACAGTCAACAAAAGCTGGTGTGTGGGACACAAAACACAGCCCACAACCTAGATGCACGGTGGATGTTACCTTGATTTTGAGTGTCTTTGTGTGTGTGTGTGTGAGATGGAATCTCACTCTTGTTTCCCAGGCTGGAGCTCGATGGCATGACCTCAGCTCACCGCAACCTCTGCCTCCTGCGTTCAAGCGATTCTCCTGCCTCAGCCTCCCGAGCACCTGGAATTACAGGAATGTGCCACGATGCCCAGGTAATGTTTTTGCATTTTTAGTAGAGATGGGGTTTCTCCATGTTGGTCAGGCTGGTCTTGAACTCACTACCTCAGCTGATCCACCCGCGTGAGCCTCCAAAAGTGCTGGGATAACAGGCGTGAGCCACCACGCCCTTCCTTAGAGAGTAGCTTTATCATGAACACATGGTCTCTCTAATCTTGGCCGTTAGGAAAAACTGGCCTAGAGGGCCGGGCGTGGTGGTTCATGCCTGTAATCCCAGCACTTTGGGAGTCCAAGACAGGTGAATCATGAGGTCAAGAGATCGAGATCATCCTGGCCAACACGGGGAAACGCTGTCTCTACTAAACATACAAAAAAATTCGCTGGGCGTGGTGGCGCATGCCTATAGTCCCAGCTACTTGGGAGGCTGTGGCAGGAGAATTGCTTGAACCCAGGAGGCGGAGATTGCACTGAGCTGAGATCACGCCACTGCACTACAGCCTGGGTGACAGTGCGACACTCTGTCTCAAAAAAAAAAAAAAACAACTTGTCCTAGAAGGGACACCCACTTTTTCAAAGGGAGGAGCATGTGATACCTGGGCCTTGACTCTGGTGAGTCTCAGTGAAAGTTTTCTGGGTAGGGTGACTATGGGTGGGCAGCTGACTGACTTTCCAGGTCAGAAAGATGCTGATCCCATATGGGAAACTTCATCCTCACCCCAGGAAAGTCCCTCACTGCTGTGTGATTCTCTGTCCTCCTAATGCCAGCCTGACTCCGATTGGGAGGGATACTGGGGACGATGCCCTGTGTCAGTTTGCTGAGAATGATGTCTTCCAGCTTCATCCATGTCCCTGCAAAGGACATGAACTCATCCTTTTCATGGCTGCATAGTATTCCATGGTGCCTATGTGCCATGTTTTCTTTATCCAGTCTATCACTGATCGGCATCTGGGTCGATTCCACGTGTTTTTAAATCAGAGAAGGTGCGTGCATGCTCACTTCCCCAACTGGGCTGGAACTGATGGGTATCAAGTCTTGTGTAAGGGGTGCCATGCTCAAGCCATCGCGTGTCTAGCTTTCCGATTCCTCATCCATCCGGTGACGATGCTGACTAATCTCCCTCTCCACCCCGTTTTGCTGAGAGCAAACCAAGGCTGACGCGTTCTGTTAGCGCCACACTCGGAACTCCATCAACGACAGCCATGGTTCGGTGTTGGGGTTGTCATGTCACTTGCCATTGGAGCAGAAACCTCACTTGGGGTGGTGTTCTCTGCAGTTTAGCGTCCAGGATCCCAGGGAGATGGGAGAATACCTCTACGTACAAACAACCATTCGGGATGCGGGCCTCTAAAGTGTCTTGGCCTCAGATTCACGTGTAGACGGTTTACTAATCTTTGTGTTTGCTGCTTACTTAGCATTTTTAGTTATATCTGTTGCACACACGGCTTCTCTTGTCTCCCTATCATTTTTGCCTTCGTTCTGGAATGTGTTATGTCTTCCGTTGATACATGTCATCATTTTTTTTCTTTCTCCTTCCTTCCTCCCTCCCTTCCTCCCTCCCTCCCCTTCCTTCCTTCTCCTTCCTTCCTCCATTCCCTCCCTCCCTTCCTCCTCCTTCCTCCCTCCCTCCCTCCCTTCCTTTCTTCCTTCCTTCCTCCTTCCTCCCTCCCCCTCCCTCCTCCTCCTTCCTTCCTCCCTTCCTCCCTTCCTCCCTTCCTTCCTTCCTTCCTCCTTCCCTCCCTCCCTCCCTCCATCTCTCCCTCCCTCCTTCCTTCCTCCTTCCTCCCTTCCTTCCTCCCTCCCTCTCTCCTTCTTTCCTTCCTTCCTCCATTCCCTCCCTCCCTCCCACCTCCCTCCTCCTCCTTCCTTCCTCCCTTCCTCACTTCCTTCCTTCCTTCCTTCCCTCCCTCCCTCCCCTCCCTCCTTCCTTCTTTCCTCCTTCCTCCCTCCTCCCTTCCTCCCTCCCTCCCTCTCTTCCTTCCTTCTTTCCTTCCTTCCTCCATTCCCTCCCTCCCTCCCTTTCTTCCTCCCTCCCTCCCTCCCACCTCCCTCCTCCTTCCTTCCTTCCTCCCCTTCCTGCCTTCCTTTTTCCTTCCTTCCTTCCCTCCCTCCCTCCATCTCTCCCTCCCTCCTTCCTTCCTCCTTCCTCTCTTCCTCCCTCCCCCCCTCCCTCCTCCTTCCTTCCTTCCTCCATTCCCTCCCTCCCCTTTCTTCCTCCCTTCCTCCCTTCCTCCCTCCCCCCTCCCCTCCTCCTTCCTTCCTTCCTCCCTTCCTCCCTTCCTTTGCCTTCTTCCCTCCCTCCCTCCCTCCCCTCCCCCCCTCCATCTCTCCCCTCCCTCCTTCCTTCCTCCCTTTCTTCCTCCCTCCCTCCCTCCCTCTCTTCCTTCCTTCTTTCCTTCCTCCTCCCATTCACTCCCTCCCTCCTCCTTCCTCCCTTCCTTCCTCCCTCCCTCCCTCTCTTCCTTCCTTCTTTCCTTCCTTCCTCCATTCCCTCCTCCCTCCCTCCTCCTTCCTCCCTCCATCCCTTCCTTCCTCCTCCCTCCTCCCTCCCCCCTCCCTCCCTCCTTCCTTCCTCCTTTCCTTCCCCTCCCTTCCTTTCTTCCTTCCTTCCCTCCCTCCCTCCATCTCTCCCTCCCTCCCTCCTTCCTCCTTCCTCCCTTCCTTCCTTCCCTCCTCCCTCCTTCCTTCCTTGCCTCCCTCCCCTCCTTCCTCCTTCCTTCCCCTGCCTCCCCTCCCTCTTTCCCTCCTTCCTTCCTTCCTTTTTTTTCCTCTCTGAGATGGAGTCTTACTTCATTGCCCAGGCTGTAGTGCAGTGGTGCAATCTCAACTCACTGCAGCCTCCGCCTCCTGGGTTCAAGTGATTCTCCTGCCTCAGCCTCCCAGGTAGCTGGGATTACAGATGCCAGTCACCATGCCCGGCTAAGTTTTGTAATTTTAGTAGAGATGGGGTTTCACCATGTTTCTCTGATGGATTGGCAATGGGTGATTGAAAGACTTATCAAGACGAAAGTCTGGGTTGAGCACTCTCTGAGAGCTGCAATTTCATCCGTCTGCCATCGGCGCCATCCCGCAATTTAAGCCACAATGGTGTCCTTGAGTGTCCTGACAGGGTGCTCTCAAGAGCATCAACAGTGCAGAAAGAGAGGTAAACCCCAGGTGCTTATCAGGACAGATTTAGGCTTTCCTTCTTTCTTTCTTCTATCATCTATCTATCTATTATCTATCTCACCTACCTATCTCTGTATCTATGTATGTATCTATGTATCTATGATCTATTTATCTCTATCTACATATCTATGTATCTATATATGTATGTATCTATATGTATCTATGTATGTTATCTATGTATCATCTATCTACATATCAATGTAGGTATGTATCTATGTATCTATGTATGTATGTATCTTTATGTGTCTATGTATCTATGTATGTATGTTTGTATCTATCTATCTATGTGTAATCTATGTATCATCTATGGCAGTGGTTTGCAACCAGGCACAATTTTACTCCCCCAAAGGACACTTCCTGATGTCCGGAGACATATTTGACCATCGTGACTCTGGGGTGGAGGGGTGAGCTCTGACATCTGCTGGGTGGAGGCCAGGGATGCTGCTCAATGCCCTGCAGTGCACAGGACGGCCCCACCACAGATATGCACCCAGCACCAAATGCCAATAGGGCCCAGGTGGCACATACTTGGAGTAGCCAGTGATGGCAGCTTATTAGGCCGTGCTCCAAAGCCATTGTCACTTTCTCACTATGCTTATGAAGCATGGTAACGCTGGCGAATTTGAAATCATTGATAGGGAGAATTGGGACCCTCACAGGCAGGCTAAACACGTGTGCAGTTATCAGCCCCAGATTTGACGTGCAACTGAAAGATCTACAGAAATGGCAGAATAATCAGCCTCCATCCCCTATCTATCTCCATATCTATATCTATTTGTCTACGTATCTACTCATCTATCCTATATATTTATCTAGCTATTATCTTATCTATTTATCTCCCTATCTATATCTGTTTATGGATGGCTAGATAGATATAGGTAGATAAATAGATATAGATAGGGAGAGAAATAGATAATAGCTAGATAGATAAATAAATACATACCATAGATGGATGGATAGACAGATGCCATAGGTAGATGGATGGATGGATGAATGGATAGAAAGAAAGGAAGATAGATAGATAGATAGATAGATAAACAGTCTCATTTCATCATCCTAACAACCTCAGCTGGCATCATGGACCATGAAAAAGCAAGATGAAAACAGGGAAAATCCTGGGATTCTTTTTCTAGGGATGTAATACATATATTTACAAATAAAATGCCTTATGGACAAAAAAAAAAAAAAGACAGAAGAATGGGGTTGTGGAAACCCAGGCTGAATCATGCAGGTGACAGCTCCAGGCAGCAGGCTTCAGAGAGAATAGATGAGAAGCCTTTCTTACCAGAATGAAGGTCTGTGTGGATGTGAGTAGTGCTGGGCTCTTCCTCAATTCCAGAAAGGAATGTCCGACCATGGCCAGAACTATTGTTACAACGTAAGTTTGGAACGCCATTGGCCAAGGGGGGGTTCCATTCTGATGGCTGAGGGCTTATAATTTTATTTTTGGTTGACACTGGAGTGTGGTTTGTAGCCTGAGAGCAACAGACAGTCCCATATAGCCTAGCTGTGTGGAAGGCTCTGTCACCTGGGTTTGTGTAACTGCGCTCTACATTTTTTTGCACAGTGATGAAATCCCCTGACCACACATTTCCCCAGAATGTATCCCCATCGTTAAGCAACACATGGGTGTATTTTCACATGCAGTGTTCTAATATGTGGTACCTCAGACAGGGCTTTTGAGACCTGCTCCACAGAAACATGTCTTGCCCTCCAGAAATTACATTAATCATGCGCATGAAGCCTGCAGGCAGCAAACCACTGCCACAGATGATAGGTAGATTAGATATAGATAGCCAGATAGATAGATAGATAGAGAAATGGATGCATGGATGTTAGATGGATAGATAAATAGATATTGATAGTGAGAGATTAATAGATGATAGCTAGCTAGATAAATATATACATACAGTAGATAGATGGATAGATGACATGGGTAGGTGGATGGATAGATGGATAGATAGATAAATAGATACATAGCTGGATACATAGATACATAGAGAAATGGATGGATGGATGGATAGATGAGTAGATAGATACATAAATGTAGTTAGTGAGATAGATAAATAGATGATAGCTAGATAAATACATAAAGTAGATAGATGGGTAGACAGCTGACATAGGTAGATGGATGGATGGATGGATGGATGGAGAGAGAAATGGATGAATGGGTAGACAGATAAATAGGTATAGTTATGGAGATAGATAAACAGATGATAGCAAACTGGATAAATAAATACATAGAGTAGATGGATAGAAGGTAGAGAAATGGATGGATGGATGGATGGGTAAATAGGTAGATAAATAGACATAGGGAGATAAATAGCTAAATACATAGAGTAGATAGATGGATAGATAGAAGGTAGAGAAATGGATGGATGGATGGGTAAATAGGTAAATAGACATAGGGAGATAAATAGCTAAATACATAGAGTAGATGGATAGATAGAAGGTAGAGAAATGGATGGATGGGATGGGGGATGGGGGGGATGGATGGATGGGTAAATAGATAAATACACATAGGGTGATAAATAGCTAAATACATAGAGTAGATAGATGGATAGATGACATGGATGCATGGATGGATAGATAGAGAAATGGATGGATGGGTATATAGGTAGATAAATAGATATAGATAGGGAGATAGATAAATAGATGATAGCTAGATAAATACATAGAGTAGATTGATGGGTAGACAGATGACAGGTAGATGGATGGATACATAGATGATAGAGAAATGGATGGATGGATGGATAGATAGGTATATAAATAGATATAGATAGGGAAATAGGTAGATAGATAAATAATAGAGTAGATAGATGAATAAACAGGTGACCTGGGTGGGTGGATGGATACATAGATAGATACCTAGATAGAGAAGTGAGTGAATGCCATCCAGTAGTTACTTTCCATGTGAAGTCAGTGCCGCAGAAAGAGAAACATAGCTGCTACTTCAAGGTGTTAGCCTGTGTTACTACAATGCTAATTTTTATCCTTCTCAATGTAGAAACGTACAACATCTAGTCAATGTAATCTCACAATTTTGCCTGGCTGAGAACCAAGTTTCTTTCCGCCATCTCCTGGGCTGGTCTTAAAGAAACCCAGATCATAAACTGGAATATAAATGACTTTCATGTGGCTTCGCTTTCTTCTTTGACCTTCAGGTATCCTAAACCCGTGCAAAAAGATGTTAAAACTCATTTCTACCAAAACTCCTGCTTTGTTGAAAGCTCCAGCACCCTATTTCTAAAGGATAAGGGAGAAGAAGTGGATGAAATGTTCCCAGCAACCTTCAAAATGGAAATGAATTCATCCAGTTCCCTTTCTTCATTTTCTGCAAGTCTTTGAAATTTTTATAGCCATGGAAATTTTTATAAGTACCACAGCACAGTCAGAGACAGCAATGGATGTTTGAGAATTCAGGGCCCCCAAGGAGGCAGCATAAATCATGGCGTGCCCTTCCTGTGGCTGGAGGAAGTCATAAAACCGTCCTGGTTTTATGATCAAGAGCGCTTAGGCTGCTGCGAGAAGCACAGGACTTGCTTACAAAATATGCCTTCGGTATTAGGACACATGGCTCACAGTGAACGTATATACGCAGAATAGTTCCCCTGCAGAAGTGACACAAACCCTCACCAGGCAGTAGTCATGGCAGCTTTCTGCTCGGAAAATGGTGAGTGAAGCTTCCATATGCCAAGTAAAAAAATGGATGCATTTCAGCAGTTTATAAACTACCCATTGGACGCCAGGACAGAGCAGTAAACAGCAGCAATTTTTCTGTTATCTATGTATTGATCTAGTCTGTCATCTTTCTATTATCTGTGTCTATCTAGTCTTATCTTTCTATTATCTATGTATCAAGTCCATCCATCCATCCATTCATCCATCATCTATCAGTCAATCTATCCATGTTTCTATATCTATCTAGTCCATCCATCCATGTATCCACCTATTATGTATCTGCTTATCCATCCATCCATCCACCCATCATCTATCAATCCATCTATCCATCTTTATCTATCTAGTCTACCTGTCTATCTAGTCCATCCATCCATCCATGCATCCATACACCTATCATGTATGTGTTCATCCATCCATCATCTATCCATCCATCTATCCATCTTTCTATCATCCATCTATCTATCTATCCATCCATCTGTCTCTATCATCTACCCATCTGTGCCTCTCCATCCCAGACCCAGGGAGATGCCCAGCTAGGATGCACCTAGACCTTGTGTTTTTCACAAATTTGTTTCATGAATATGTGAAAATGTACAATGTTTATAGGATGATATTACTGGCTACTCAAAGTATCTGCCACCTGGGCCATATTGGCATTTATCGCCAGATGAGTATCTGCGGTGCGGCCGTCCTGTGCACTGTAGGGCATTGAGCAGCGTCCCTGGCCTCCACCCAAGCTCATCCTCCACCCCAGAGTCAACATGATCAAAAATATCTCCGGACATCACCAAGCATCCTTCAGGGGGAGTAAAATTGTGCCTGGTTGCAAACCACTGCCATAGATGATACATAGATTACACATAGGTAGATAGATAGATACATAGATAGATAGATAGACACACACATACATGCACAGATACAAATAGACACATTGATACATAGATAAATATATAGATACATAGATATGATACACACATAGATATATAGAGATAGACACATAGATACACAGACACAGAGATAGGTGACAGATACATGGAGATAAATAGATAATAGATAAACATACATAGATACATAGAGATAGATAATAGATGATAAAGAAAAAAGAAAGAGAAATGGATGGACGAACAGGTAGGTAGGCAGATATATAGATATAGATAGGGAGATAGATAACTAGATGATAGCCAGCTAGATAAATAAATACATAGAGTAGATAGATGAATAGACAGATGAGATAGGTAGATGGATGGATAGATGCATGTATGTATGTATGGATGGATGGATGGATGGATGGATAGATGATAGCAAGATAGATAGATAAATGCATAGAGCAGATAGATAGGTTGATAGATAAATGAGATAAGTAGAAGGATGGATAGATAGATGAATGGATAGATAGATACATAGATAGTAGATAGAAGGCAGAGATTCCCCAGCCTCTCTTCTCTATCATTGAGTGACAAGGGGCAGGAAGCCAGGCATCTCCATCTTCCTGGGTCTGGGATGAAGAGGCACTCATGGGTAGATGATAGATAGATACATAGATAGATGAATAGATAGATAGATAGACTAGATAGATATTTAAATGATAGATGGATTGATAGATGATGGATGGATGTGTAGGCAGATACATTATGGATGGATGGATGGATTGGATGGATGGATGCACTAGATAGGTAGATGATAGATAGGTAGATACATAGATACAGATAGGCTAGATAGGTAGATGATAGATGGATAGATATAGAGTAGATAGGTAGGTAGATAGACACATAGATACAGATAGGCTAGATAGGTAGATAGATGATACATGGATGGATAGATAGACTAGATAGGTAGTTAAGTAGATACATAGATACAGATAGGCTAGATAGGTAGATAAGATGATGGATGGATAGATAGACTAGATAGGTAGTTACGTAGATAGATACATAGATAGAGATAGACTACATAGGTAGATAGATGATAGATAGATAGGCTAGATAGGTAGGTAGGTAGATAGATACATAGGTAGATAGATGATGGATGGATAGATAGAGTAGATAGGTAGGTAGGTAGATACATAGATACAGATAGGCTAGATAGGTAGATGATAGATAGGCTAGATATGTAGGTAGGTAGATAGATACATAGATACATAGGCTAGATAGGTAGATGATAGATGGGTGGATAGATAGACTAAATAGGTAGGTAGGTAGATAGATACATAAAATGATAGACTAGATAGATACATAGATGATAGAAAGATGGATAGATGGATTGATAGGTGATGGATAGATTCATGGTAGATGGATGATGCATGGAGTAGATAGATATGTAGATAGATACATAGATGATGGATGGGTAGATTGATTAGACAGAGAGTTTAAGGGAGAGAGAGCTATAGATTGATACAGAAAGATGGGAGAAAGGAAGGAATGAAGGAGGGGAAAAGGGGAGAAGAGAGAAGGAGCAATGTGAGAAGGACAGTCACTCATGCTAACAGGCTTTTTCAGCCTCAACACTGCGGATACATGGGGCTGCATGACCCTCGGTGGTGGGGCCGCCCATCCTGTGCACTTAGGGTACAGCTCCACCCACCAGGGCCAGGAGCACCTGCGTCCTCCACCTCCATCGTGACCACCTAAAACGTCTGCAAACATTTCCAAATATACCCTTGGAGGGCAGAATCACTCCCTCTGAAGAGCCACAAAGCTACCACAAGCACGGCACCGTGACAAACATTTTAAAACTGCACAAGATTTTAGAATCGCATAATTGGAGAACACGTTAAAATTCTGAATGAGTTATCGCTCTCTTCCAGACCAAAACAAGAAAAGAAAGAAAATGCCCGTGAGATCCACAGCAGCCCCCCCGCCAAGCATCGATGCTTAAGCTTCAAAGGAGACAGGTTCCCTGCGTCTCCAAGTGCGGAGGGGTGGGAACCTGGGCACCTCCCCAGGGCCTGGGATGCAGAAGCGTAGAGGGGAAGCAGGTGGGTGTGCATATCCCACCCCTGCACTTTGTGGCCCCCATGCTGGCTGGAATCCGCCATCCCTCTCTACGAAGCAGTTCCCACATCTGCATAGAGCTGATACCATAACCTCCTCCTGGGAAAAGGATTTGGGCAAGGAGGAGTTCAGGGCTGGCCTTTGTCAACCACCCAGTGACAATGACATTCTTGTCCTCTCTCAAATGAAAACTTTTTTTTATTGTACTTTAACTTCCGGGGTACATGTGAAGATCGTGCAGGATTGTTGCGTAGGTACACACATGCCATGGTGGTTTGCTGTCTCCATCCCCCCGTCACCTACATCAGCCGTTTCTCCCAGTGTTATCCCTCCCCAACCTCCCCCTCCGCCCGCTTCCCCGACAGACCCCAGTGTGTGATGTTCCCCTCCCTGTCTCCATGTGTTCTCATTGTTCAACACCCGCCTACGAATGAGAATATGCAGTGTTTGATTTTCTGTTCTTGTGTCAGTTTGCTGAGAATGACGGTTTCCAGTTTCATCTATGTCCCCTGCAAACGACATGAACTCATCCTTTTTGATGGCTGCATAGTATTCCGTGGTATCTATGTGCCGCATTTTCTTTATCCAGTCTATCATTTATAGGCATTTGGGTTGGTTCCAGGTCTTTGCTATTGTTAACAGTGCCACAATGAACATACGTGTGCATGTGTCTTTATAATAGAATAATTTATAATAGTTTGGGTGTATACCCAGTAATGGGATTTCTATGTCTAGGTCCTTGAGGAATTGCCACACTGTCTTCCACAATGGTTGAACTAATTTACACTCCCACCAACAGAGTAAAAGTGTTCCTATTTCTCCACATCCTTTCCAGCATCTGTTGTCTCCAGCACTTTCACCTGGATTCTGGAGCTCTGGACCAGTGTGTAAGAGTCACGTGCAGGGTGCTGGCTGCACCTACACGTTCCCAGGTTTGGTGCACACCTCTGACAGCAAGGCATTGTAGACTATTTCCTCATGCACGTCTGCAGGTGTGCACTCGTTATACCCATTTTGGATGTCCCTGACGCTGCAGCACACATAGAGAAACATTTTAAAGCTAGCACGTGAAAATAAATAAACAGGCTGGGCGCTGAGGCTCATGCCTGTAATCCCAGCACTTTGGGAGGCTGAGGCGCGTGGATCAGGGAGTCAAGAGATCAGGAGCATCCTGGCCAACATGGTAGAAACCTGTCTCTACTAAAAATACAAAACTTAGCTGGGCATTGTAGCTCATGCCAGTAGTCCCAGCTACGTGGGAGGCTGAGGCAGGAGAATCGCTTGAACCAAGGAGGTGGAGGCTCCATTGAGCAGAGATTGCACCCCTGCACTCCAGCCTGGGCAATAGAGCGAGATTCTGTCTCTAAGTAAATAAATAACAGCACTTCCAATATTTAGTTCCAAACCCTAAGGGCTTCATATGCTCTCTTCTCACTCTGAAGTGGCACGTTTTACATGTAGGAGTCTTTTTTTAGTTAAAAATATTAATTATCAAATATGCATAACATGAAATTCAGCAATTTAAGTCTTTTTTTTTTTTTTTTTGAGACAGAGTCTCACTTTGTCTCCAGGCTGGAGTACAGTGGTGCGATCTCAGCTCACTGCAACCTCCCCCTCCTGGGTTCAAGCCACTCTCCCACCTCAGCCTCCCGAATAGCTGGGACTACAGGCGCCCACCACCATGACCCACTAATTTTTGTATTTTTAAGTAGAGACGGGGTTTCACCATGTTGGCCAGGCTGGTCTCGAACTCCTGACCTTAGGTGATCCTCCTGCCTCGGCCTCCCAAAGTGCTGGGATTACAGGCACATTTTAACTCTTTGTAAGTGAACAGTTCAGTGGCGTTGAGTACATTCACTTGGCTATGGAACTGTCTCCACCGTGCATCTCTAGAAATTTCTCAGCTTCCCAAATGGAAACTCTGTCCTCATTAAACTTTCACTCCTATCCCACTTTGTAGCCCTCAAAAACATGTCTTCCTTCCTTCCCTTTTCTCTTTCTCTTTTTCTTTCTTTTTCTTTCCTTGTCTTTCTTTCTCTTTCTTTCTTTCTTTTTCTTTCTTTCTTTCTTTCCCCTCCCCCTCCCCTGCCCTCCCCTCCCCTCCCCTCCCCTCACCTCTTTTTTCAGAGCTAGTCTTACTCTGTTGCCCAGGCTAGAGTGCAGTGGTGCAATCTCAGCTCACTGCAACCTCCACCTCCCGGGTTGAAACCATCCTCCCACCTCAGCCTCCCCCAGTAGCTGTGATTCCAGGCACGTGTCACCACGCCCAACTAATTTTTGTATTTTTTTTTCAGTAGAGACAGGGTGTTACCATGTTGGCCAGGCTGGTCTCGAACTCCTGACCCCGGGTGAGCCATCCACCTAGGCGTCCAAAAGTGCTGGGATTGCAGACGTGAGCCGCAGCACCCGGCCTTAAGGGAGGGAAGTGGCTTGGATGGATGGCAGGCAATCTGGTAACGGAAGCTACCAAAGTATGTTACCGTATTTTAAAGACATTCCAAGATGCTGCTCTGCTGGCTGTGGAGATGGGAGAAGTGTCTAGGAAAGCAGAAATTTAGAGAATGCATTCTGTAAAGAAACAGTAAGGAAGCGACTGCTTCCTTAGAGTTTCCAGAAGAAACCAGCCATGCCGACACCCGGATTTCACCCCGGGGGACACGCATTTCGGAGTTGTGACCTCTACGACTGCAAGATGATCTATTCGTGTTGCTCTGAGTCACCAAAAGCAACTTAGTGCTGTTGGCATTCGTCACAGCAGGCAGTGCACCTGCACGCACCTCCCACGCTCCACCCTGTCCAGCTGGCTGTAGTGCGTGTTTAAGAGTTTCTGGCCAGGCACGGTGGCTCACACCTGTAATCCCAGCACTTTGGGAGGCCGAGGCGGGTGGATCATGAGGGCAGGAGTTCGAGACCAGCCTGGCCAACATGGCAAAACCCCGTCTCTACTAAAAATACAAAAATTAGCCAGGTGTGGTGGCGGGTGCCTGTAATCCCAGCTACTCAGGAGGCTGAGGCAGGAGAATTGCTTGAACCCGGGAGGCGGAGGCTGCGGTGAGCCGAGATCGTGCCATTGCATTCCAGCCTGGGCAACACAGCCAGACTCCATGTCAAAAAGAAAAAGAACAAAAGAGCTTCTGTTCTCTAGAAACGGTGTCTTGCTCTATTGCCCAGGCTGGTCTCAAACTCTAAGGCTCAAGCAGTCCTCCAAATCGGTTCATCTCATTTAGAAGAAACTGCCTCACATGCTGGACGTTTCTTACTATGGCCTGAATTGCTCCGTTCCCTCCCTTGCTGCCCCAAGGATTCCTCTCCCCCCTCCCTCCCCCGTTTCTCCCTCTTCCCCCTCTCCACCTCCTTCTTGGAAACCCTCCTTCTTTCCCCCTCCTCTCCTTCTTGGACTGCTATTTCAAATTCCTACCAATTTAATATCAGCAGCACCACAGCCTGTGTCGGTCCCTTGGAAACTAATTTAGTGACTTTCACACGGAGACAGCATTGCTGAGTTCAAAGTACCAGACGCGGGGGGTTGAGCCTCTGTCCAAGGACACAGACAGGGACACCGGGAGCCTGCAGTCAGAGCCGTGCCCTACCTGCGTTGGCTGCAAGCCACGTCAGTCACTGATGCCCCAACCTGCCTCCCAAGCAGAGGTTTCAGCGCTGTCCTTTGAAAATTCTGCAAGTCACTGTCGATCTCAGCGTCTGTCAATATGAATGATAAGCTAGAAAGACAAAAAAAAAAAAAAAAAAGAAGGCAAAGGAAAAAGAAGCGCTCAAGCCTGTCATACCAGCACTTTGGGAGGCCGAGGCATGTGGGTCACAAGGTCAGGAGTTCGAGACCAGCCTGGCCAACGTGCTGAAACGCCATCTCAACTAAAAATACAAAACTTAGGCATGATGGCACGCCTGTAACCCCAGCTTCTCGTGAGGCTGAGGCAGGAGCATCGCTTGAACCCGGGAGGCGGAGGTTGCAGTGAGCCGAGATCACCCTAGTGCGCTCCAGCCTAGATGACAGAGTGAGACTCTATTTCAAAAAATATAAATTAAATAAAACCTTACAACTTAGTTGCAATAGGTCCAGGTCAAGGCGTGCACCTGTGAATCCGAAACACCTTAACCAACCTCCCACCTTTGCTACCTGATTCTCTGCATAGGACCTCATTTATAAGGGGAACCCGGGTGGAGTGTGGGGGCTTAAACTATCACATTCTCCCTTTCCTTCCCCAAAGCCCAGGAGTGGAGACTTCTTACATCCTGAAGGCATCCACACAATACATTCTCTGAGCTGCTTCTATATTTGATTGAAGCATTTCTTGCAGATTTATTGCCAATTAATCTCAATGTCCTTCATCAAAAAAGGCAACTATCAGTATTGCCATCTTCATTGACACTTCATAATAGCTATGACTGCGTGTAACATATGCCATTCTGAGAAGGCATCATTTTTATTCAGATTTGCATTTTTAAAAATTTTATTTTTATTATTGTTATACTTAAAGTTTTCGGGTCCATGTGCAGAGTGTGCAGGTTTGTTACAGAGGCATACACATGCCATGGTGGTTTGCTGCGTCCATCACCCCGTCACCTACATTAGGCATTTCTCTTAATGCTCTCCCTCCCAATCCCTCCACCCCCTGCTATTCCTCCCCTAGCCCCCCACCCCCCGATAGGCCCCAGTGTGTGATGTTCCCCCTCCCTGTGTCCGTGTGTTCTCATTGTTCAACACCCACTTATGAGTGAGAACATGCGGTGTTTGGTTTTCTGTTCTTGTGTCAGTTTGCTGAGAATGATGGTTTCCAGCTTCATCCATGTCCCTGCAAAGGACATGAACTCATCCTTTTTGATGGCTGCATAGTATTCCATGGTGTCTATGTGCCACATTTTCTTATCCACTCTATCCTTGATGGGCATTTGAGTTGGTTCCAAGTTTTTGCTATTGTGAACAGTGCTGCAATGAACATATGTGTGCATGTGTCTTTATAATAGAACGATTTATAATATTTTGGGTATATACTCAATCATGGGATTGCTGGGTCAAAGAGTATTTCTAATTCTAGGTCCTTGAGGAATTGTCAAACTGTCTTCCACAATGGTTGAACTAATTTACATTCCCACCAACAGCATAAAAGCATTCCTATCTCTCCACGTTCTCTCCAGCATCTGTTGTCTCCAGGTTTTTAAATTTCATTTTCTAGCCCTGAGGATTGAAGGCTAAGTCCTTGAGGATGTTATTTGTCTAGCACTGCAGGAACTCAGTGTGACTCCTTCCAAGGTGGTGATTCATTCCGATGCCCATTAATAAGCATTCATGCATCACAGGCATTGATAGGACTCATCCATAGCTGAGACTCCTGCTTGGATATGCCATTATGTGCGTGTTTTCTTGCATGCATAGAGTGGCAGGGAGAGGCAATGCTGAGATCTCCTTTTGAGGGACCTTCAGATCTGCCAAGGTGTTTGTGTTGAGGCCATGCTTTCCCTGGCTGCTCCCATGCAATGACTGCCCATGGCACAGTTTCCGGTGCCAAGCAGGTGCCTGACTCCCTTCCCCTGCTTGGTGTCTCCATCTTGTCCTGGCTGAGCTGCACTGCAAGCTGACAATCTGTCAGTATGAATGATAAGCTAGAGAGAAAGACCAAAAACAAAAAAGGAAGGCTAAGGAAAAGAAGCACCTTCCTGTAAAACAAAGTAAAACCTGCCGGGCATGGGGGCACACGCCTGTCATCACAGCAGTTTGGGAGGCCAAGGCGTGTGGACCACAAGGTCAAGAGTTTGAGACCAGCCTGGCCAACATACTGAAACCCGCTCTCTACTAAAAATACAAAAATTAACAAGGCATGGTGGCTTCCTACCCAATGTTTCTTCACTGTTGTCAGACATGCATTGCTGTCTGAAGGTTTTCTCTGCCTATGTATTACTGCACCTTCACAGGCATGTCTTTAATACATCTCTTACACATCTCAAAAGAAAGAGAGAGAGAAAAGAAAGAAAAAGAAAGAAAAGAAAAGAAAGAAGAAGGAAGGAACGAAAGAAAGAAAAGGAAGGAAAGAAAAGGAAGGAAGGAAAGAAACAAAGGGAAGGAAGGAAAGAAAAGAGAAGGAAGGAAAGAGGAAGGGAGGAAGGAAAGGAAAGAAAAAAGGAAGGAAGGAAGGAAAGAAAAAGAAATGTTGGATTTTGGTCAAAGGTCAAGATTCTACAGGAAGTCAGGAAGTACAGCTGGATAGTTATAAGTAAAATTTCGGTGCTGCAAAGGGATAGCACTGGAAGACAAATCCTCTCAGCAAGGCAGTTGACTTCTACAGGAGGGTGCAGGGCACAGGGATGGAGCAATGATGGCCTCTGCAGGCTTGGACAAGGGTGGAGGGGATGGTTATGCCTGACGGGGATCGTCCCTACTGCTGTGTTGTTCCCCTATTGGCTAGGGTTAGATGGCACAAGCTAGACTAATCCTGATTGGCTATTTTAAAAAAGGAGGCGGAGTCCCAGCTGGAGTGGCAGGATGGGTGTTTTGGCGGGAAGGAGGTTACCCACCGTGTTGGAGCAGGTGGCCAGGGGGTGACCAGGTGACAGGGATGAGTCTGGATGGAGCCCGGGGGAGAGGGAGCAGATGTGAATCTCTGATTAGAACTGGTGGAGAAGGTTGTTTACTGGAATTACAAGGAAGTTAAACTTTAGAGAATTAATAAGAGAGCTGAACATGCTGACATACTTATTCTTTGAAGAGAAACTTGGGGTTCACTATAACCATAAGATTCCCACAGTGGGGGTGTCACTACCCGGGGACGGCCCCTTCCACAGAAGGCTGTGACGGGGTCACGGGATTCTGCGTTGAGCCTTTGTGATGCAGAGGCTGATGATTCAGAAACAGTTTTGTGCTGGGACATGGCCTTTCCGGGGAGGGATCACCACGTTTGCTGGTTTTGCATCAAAAATTCGTCGTCTTCAGATGCTTTCATTTTCTGGAACAAAGTTCCTCAGCCTCAGCACTGCTGGCATGGGTGGGCAGGAGGATTCTCTGAGGAGGGGACTGTCCTGTTCACGGTAGGGTGTTGACCCACATCCCTGGGCTCCACCCGGCAGATACCACGAGCTCCCCCCAGCATTGTGATGACCAAAGGTGTCCTCAGATATGACACAGTGACCCCAGGGTGAAAATCACCTCCAGTTGAAAACCGCTGTCATACACACATAAATGATAGTGATAGCTGCATGGGTATAGATAGACGATACATAGATACATATCGATTATTGGTAAAGAGATAAATAGCTACAGAGATGATACATGATAAATAGATGATGGATAGGCAGATGATAGACACACAGAGAGGTAATAAACAGGAAAGACAGCTACATAGATTGCATATGATATATTGAAAGAAGGGCACATGATTGACGATTGATTGATAGATAGATAGACAGTGAACCCAGGGGACAAAATCACCTCCAGTTGAAAAACCACTGTCATACATAGATAAATGATAATGATAGCTGGATAGCTATAGATAGATTATACATAGATACATATAGATTATTGATAAAGAGATAAATAGCTGCCGAGATGATAAATGATATATCAATAAATGATTGATAGGCTGATGATAGAAAGGACAGATGATAAACAGATAGATCCTACATAGATAGCATATGATGCATTGAAAGGACAGATGATGATAGATGGATAGATGGATGGATAGGTAGATAAATACGTAGATAGATAAATAGACAGACAGTGACCCCAGGGGAGAAAAATCACCTCCGATTAAAAGCCTCTGTGATAGACAGATAAATGATAGTAGTAGCTGGATAGCTGTAGATAGATGATGCATAGATACATATAGATTATTGATAAAGAGATAAATAGCTACAGAGATGATAAATGATAGATAAATAGATGATGGATAGGCAGATGATAGGGACGGAGAGATGATAAACGGGGTAGATAGCTACATATAAGGATATGATCGATTGAAAAAAGGATTGATGATAGGTAGAGAGAGAGATAGATAGTGGGTGGATGGATGGATAGGTAGGTAGACACATAGATGGACAGAATGATAGATGATTGATGATTAAATGAACAGATGTAGAATCTCTTATGCCCAGGTATTACCTTGTTGCCAGGGTTCTCAACTTCAGCACCACTGACATTTGGAGATGGAGGACTCTCTGTGGTGGGGCCGTGCTGTGCACGGTAAGCTGTTGAGCGGCGTCCCTGGGCTCCACACGCCAGAGGCCAGGAGCACCTTCATCAGGTGGTGACAACTGAACATGCCTCAGATATTCTGCAGCAGCCCCTAAAAGGCAGAATTTTCCTTGCTTACAGACCGCTGCTGTAGATAGATAGATGGGTGGATGGATGGATGGAAGGATGGATGGAATGGATGGATAGATAGATGATAGATGATGAATAGATAGATAGATACATTTATTGATAGGTGTGTGGATGGATGGATGGATAGGGAAGTAGATAGATACATGGATAAATAGATCGATGGGTAGATAGGTGAGTAGATAGGTGGGTAGATGAATGGATAGGTGGATAGATGATGGCGATCAGATAGATAGATAGTTGATGGATAGATAGATGATAGGTGAGTGGATGGATGGCTAGGTAGATAGATGCATAGATGAATGGAAAGATAGATGGATGGATGGATGGGTAGATAGGTGGATAGATGGATGGATAGGTAGATGGATGGATGGATGGATGGATGGGTAGATACGTGGATAGATGGATGGATAGGTAGACAGATGATGGTGATGATAGGTAGGTAGGTAGGTAGATAGATAGATGATAAATGGTAATGATAGCTAGATGGAAAGCTATGTACATAGATACATAGATGGATACATAGAAGATGATAGATGGTGATGATAGCTAGATGGATAGATACATAGATACATGGATGGAGATAGATAGATAGATAGATGGATGGATTAGATGATAGGTGGGCGGATGAATGGATAGGTAGGTAGATAGGTGGATGGATGGATAGATAGATATGGATAAATAGATGATGGTGATAGGTGATAGTTGGATAGATAGATGATGGTTAGATAGATGGTGATAGCTGGGTAGATGATAGATACATAGATACACAGATAGATAGATACCTAGATACATAGACAAATGATGGCTAGTGATAGGTACATAGATGGTAGATAGATAATAATAGAGGAATAGATAGATGATAAATGGTGGTAGCTAGATAGATAGATGATAAATGATGATAGGTAGATGGTTAGATAGATAGATGATAAATGGTGATGATAGCTAGATGGATGGATGGATAGATAGATAGATAAAGAAAATTGATAGGCAGATACAGATGGATGCTAGGTGAGGGCCAGATGAGACATAGACAGATAGACAGAACGTTTCATGCTAAACCAGACTTTATTGATCTGAAAATTATTGCTATGTGGGGATGGATAATTAAGGGGCTGTGCTGTACAGCACCCCTGCTCTCCTCACTAGATGCCCATAGCATCCCCACCTTGTTGTGACCGCCAAAAATATCCCTAGATATTGCCAAGTGTCCCTGGGGTGGGCAGGGAACAGAATCTCTCACAGATGAGAATCACTGCTGTAGAACAAGGTATTTATTCTTTCCATGTAAAAATTATCAGAACGACTCCCTGACCACACAGACACACACACACACCCCTGTCTGCACCATGGCGCTGACCCCCAGCTCTGCATCAGGTGCAAAGCAGAGCTCTGCGTGCATTCTGGTCACGTTCCAGCGGGCACTGAGTCTGTCCTTCCCGCCTCCAGGACCGGAGGCGGCACGTCTAGGGATTTCATTCTCAGTGTGAATCATCGCAGAGACACCAAAGCCCCAGCCGCGGGCAGTATTCAGGGATGACGCATGGTCATGCACACAGAAACAGGAAATGATCCCAGAGGATGTGGGGGCGCCCAGCACCCCAGTATTGAGAATAGAGGCTGCCACCTTGATACCTTAGCTGGAGCATACAGCTGCAAGTCTATGCTACAGGCCATTACCATCATCTATCAATCTATCATCTATCTATCTATCAATCAATCATCTATCATTTACCTATCACCATCTATTTAACCATCATCTATCCATCTATCATCACTATCATCTATCTATTTATCTGTGTATCATCTATCAATCACCTATCTATCTAAGCATCATGTATCCATCTGTATCTATGTATCTATCTATCTATGTATCTATCCCTCCATCCACCCACCTCTCATCTATCTATATGTGTCTATATCTACATATCTACGCCCACATCTGTATCTGTCCCTAAACCAGATCCATTTCTGTTTCCTATCTGTGACTATCTCTCCTCTTCCATTGCTTCTGACTTTTCATCCTGGATGTATTTCAGGTGGAAAACCAGCTGCTGGCCCATCGCTGACAATATTTGTTGGAAGCATAAATTCATCAACAAGTAAATTCATGGATCTTCTCAATCACTTCTCAGTGTTTCTCTCTCTCTCTTTTATTTTTTGAGATGGAGTCTCAAAAGGATGAACACTTGGCTGTGTTAGTCCCACAAGTCTTTATTTTTCAGGCAACGCTTTAAAAATAGGGATGCTGAAAGGGTACAAAAATATAGTTAGATAGAATAAATAAGATGTAGTATTTCATAGCGCAACAGGGTGACCACAGTCAACAACAGTTTATCAGACATTTTTAAAGAACTAAAAGAGCGTAAATGGATTGTTTGTAACACAAAGAAAGGATAAATGCTTGAGGTGATATTTTGTTTACCCTAATGCGATGTAATTATTACAGATGATATGCTTATATCTTATGTACCCCATAAATATGTACTATGTATGCACAAAAATAAAAAATAATATAAATAAAAAAATAGGGCATAAAAGAGGGCATTTTGGGAACGGAGCCTTGTACATAGGGAATGTTAAATGTTTCTTTGACTCCGGGCTGTGAGTTCAGCTGACCCCTGCATTCCACACGTTCCTCCGATTTAGAGCAGAGCACAGCTTTGTCGCCCTAGAGAGGGAAGAATTTGGCATTTGCCTAATGGATAAGGCAGATGATACAGAGAGGCTGTTTCACAAAGACGTCCTGTGGTGAAGCTTCAGGAGAAAACACTGTGGGGAATCCTGCTGGAGGCCACTAAGCTTTTTTTTTTTTCCAACCTCCCCCCTATCTTTGCTGGGGAGGATCTGGAGACAATCTCCTACACAAAAATATAAGAATTCAGAAAACACAAAGGCAGGATCTCTGCCTCTTTTTTTTTTTAATATATATATATATATATATTTTTTATTGCATTTTAGGTTCCGGGGTACATGTGCAGAACATGCAGGACTGTTGCATAGTTACATACATGGTAATGTGGTTTGCTGCGTTCCTCCCCATCACCTGTATCTCGCGTTTCTCCCCTTGCTATCCCTCCCCAACTCCGCCCCCCCCCGCTGTCCCTCCCCTAGCCCCCCACAAACAGACCCCAGTGTGTGATGCTCCACTCCCTGCATCCATGTGTTCTCATTGTTCAACACCCGCCTATGAGTGAGAAAATTCGGTGTTTGATTTTCTGCTCTTGTGTCAGTTTGCTGACAATGATGTCTGCTTCTTATTCAGATGGAGAAATGGAGTTGAATGAAAACCACTGTACCTGGCTGGGCATGGTGACTTACGCCTGTCATCTTTAGGAGGCAGAGGCGGGCGGATCACCTGAGGTCAGGAGTTTGAGACCAGCCTTGCCAATATGGCAAGACCCCCTCTCTACTAAAAATACAAAAAAGTAGCCAGGTGTGGTGGCTGTCAGGTCTCCATATGCAAGCCTGGAGCCTGAAACTATGAAGTCCTGCTTACCCTGGCTGAATTCTCTAACCCCCCATCTGCATTTGCGATTCTCCCTGATAACCCAATGGGGCTTCCTCAGACAAGACCCTCACCCAACCCTGCCCGTCTTAGGTGTTCT
>JAZHEH010002000.1:0-59044 GCA_036589455.1 Ateles fusciceps | reverse complement strand
AAAATATATGTATTTATGCAGGAGTGTGTATACACACACACAAACTTGCATAAAACTCAATCCCTGTGTCATTTTGGTGAGTGGTGCAGACAAGAGAAGCCGCTATGCTGGGAGAGGCTCAGCTTGCAGATGCACTTGCCCTGGGGGTTGCTCCAGAGGAAGGGCCGCCCCCATCTGAGAGTTCCTGGGACTTCTGGAAATTAAAACAGAAAAGATCCCTGCGATGATGATGATGACGACGATGATGATGATGATAATGATGGTGATGATGATGATGATGACGACGACGATGATGGTGGTGATGATGATGATGATGACGATGGTGGTGGTGATGATGACGATGATGATGGTGGTGGGGATGATGATGATGGTGGTGGTGATGATGACGATGATGATGATGGTGGTGGTGATGGTGGTGGTGGTGATGATGACGACGACGATGATGATGGTGGTGATGATGGTGGTGGTGGTGATGACGATGATGATGATGATGGTGATGATGATGATGATGGTGATGATGGTGATGATGATGATGGTGGTGGTGATGATGACAATGATGATGGTGGTGGTGATGATAGGAATAGCTGAGTAACTCTTAGGTGCAGGTGCCCTTGGGAGCATTTTACTCGTGCTCCTCATGTCATCTCCACAGCAACCCTATGGCAGTGGTCCTCAAACTCCAGCATGCATCAGAATCACCTGGACGCCCCTGAAGACACAGATTGCAGGGCCCATCCTCCAAGTCTGGGACACAGTTCCAGAATTTGCTTTCTAACAAGTTCTCAAGAGATGCAGGTGCTACCGGTCAGGGACTCCCTGTTCAAAACCACTGCCCTAGGAGATGGGGGCTCTTAAATGCCCCCTTTTTACAGGTGAGGCTGCTCACAGCAGTGGGAGATACAAAATCAAGGGTGGGGTCAAGTTCCTTTCTAAAGTGAAGAAATAACCTAAATACATGTCAGGCCAGCAGGGTTTAGAAAAGGATTTACCCTCCTTCACCTCCTTCACCTCATCCCTCCTTTCAGTCTCCATCGCTTGCTTGGCAAACTGGACTCTGGGAGCCAGAGGGCACCAGAAAAAGTGGAATGTGAGCCTGCAGGCCATCATGGTGAAGTCCTGAGGCTCCCCTGGGGCCAGTCCCTCCACTTTGATGTAGATAAGCCTCAGCTAGTGTCAAGTGGAAAGGAGAAAAAGACAGGTGAGTCATTGTTAAAGAAATAGATTCACACATGTAGGTCCAGGAGCACTGCAAGTAGTTCTTACAGTGAGGGAGAGCAACTGTGCTCAACTCTGAATCCCGCACAAGCCAGTGGGAATTATAGTCAAGGAGGATGATAGGGGTTAGTGGATGGGAAATGACTACGAGGGAACATCAGGGGTAAGGGAGGATTGTGGCTAAACTGACCTAACAGGATTCTGGCTGAGGATAGGCCAAGGTTATCTAACATCAGCTGTGTTATGAGGACCCTGATCAGTATATGGAGGATGGAGATTCCCGCTAGCTAAACTGACACAGCAGGGTAATTTGCTAAAACTGAACTTTACAAAAAGTGCACAGATGGGTCTAGCAGAGGGGTCTGAAGCGTGACTAATGTATGGTCAAACAAACAATTTCTGTCACCACACAGAATGTACGCTGCTGGACACAGACAGGGCCTCGTACGCCACCAGCTTCCAGGAGGGCATTTTGTCCTGTGCCTTGAAGGTGGGTGTTTCCTAGCTTGATCATTTCTAGAAGACAAGAGACTTGCACCTTATCATCTAGGATAAATTCAGTGTCAGATTTTTAAGTGTAAATCAGGTGAGACAGTGCTTTAGTGACAATCTCAGGTATTAAAAAAGTGAGGTTCATTCATTCACCAGTTCTGAAGGCACACATAAGACATTCTTTATTTTTTTTTACAAAATTTGAGACTATGTAAAAGAAAAAGAATGAAAAAATCAAGCAACTTGAATTTCTTATATAATCCCTTCAAAACCCCAAACCAGGGAAATGTTTTCAATACAAACTTTGGAAATTCTGTTGATCACTGACCGCAGTCTGGTGATTTATACTTATTTTCTTGTGTCCTGTTTCCTCCCTACTCCCAGCCCCGGCCCCTCAGCAGTTGCTGCCTTCCTGTCTTGGTCTCATAGTCCACAAATCAGACCTACAGCTATGGTCCCAAACGCTTCTAACCTTCATCCTCATATCCACAGGATCCCCTAAGGACCCAGCTTCTATTGTTGAGAACTAACCTACCTGCTAAATAAGGAGTCTGATCTTTATTCAGAATCATTGCTAAGATACCAAAGGAAATAACGTGTAAGAGTCCAGTACAGAACTCACAGGAACTAACAATTGTTTATTTGAATCATTTTATTTTATATATATGTGTGTGTATATATATATATATATATATTTTTTTTTTTTTTTTTTTTGAGATGGAGTCTAGCTCTGTCACCCAGACTGTAGTGCAGTTGCATGATCTTGGCTCACTGCAACCTCAGCCTCCCAGGCTCAAGCAATTCTCCTCCCTCAGCCCCCCAAGTAGCTGGGATTACAGGCGCCCACCACCACTCCCAGCTAGTTTTTGTATTTTTAGTAGAAACAGGGTTTCACTGTGTTGGTCAAGCTGGTCTCGAACTCCTGACCTCCTGATCCACCAGCTTCGTCCTCCCAAAGTGCTGGGATTACAAGCTTGAGCCACCGCGCCCGGCTTCTGTTTTTTGAGACAGAGTCTTGCCCTGTCCCCCTGGCTGGAGTGCAGTGGTGTGTTCTAGGCTCCCTGCCACCTCCGCCTTCCGGGTTCGAGCAGTTGTCCCTCCCTCAGCCTCCCGAGTGGCTGGGATTACAGGTGCCCACCACCACGCCCAGGTAATTTTTGTCCTTTTTTTCCTTTTTGAGTCGGAGTCTCACTCGGTTGCCCAGGCTGGAATGCAGTGGCTCGATCTCAGCTCACCGCAACTTCCGCCTCTCGGGTTCAAGCGATTCTCCTACCTCAGCATCCCGAGTAGCTGGGATTATAGACGCCCGCCACCATGCCTGGCTAATTTTTGTATTTTTAGTAGAGACGGGGTTTTGCCATGTTGACCAGGTTGGTTTCGAACACCTAACCTCAGGTGATCCACCTGTCTGAGCCTCCCAAACTGCTGAGATTACAGATGTGAGCCACTGCACCTGGTCTATATTCATGTTTCTATTCATAGTATCTCCTACACAGTGTTTTCCTATTCTATGGGGAGAAATCAGGCAAATGGCAGAAGACACAGGTCAGATCTCGAGAAGAGTTGCTATGGCTTCCAAACAAGAGTTTACTGATGATAGATTTAGGGGTGAATATTAGGAATGTGGGGGAGATGGGCTGGGCGTGGTGGTTCAGGCCTGTAATCCCAGCACTTTGGGAGGCCAAGGCAGGCGGATCACAAGGTTATGAGTTCAAGACCAGCCTGACCAATATGGTGAAACCCTATCTCTACTAAAAATACAAAAATTAGCCTGGCGTGGTGGCATGCGCTTGTAGTCCTAGCTACTTGGGAAGCTGAGGCAGAAGAATCACTTGAACCAGGGAGGCAGAGGTTGCAGTGAGCTGAGATCCAGCCACTGCACTGTAGCCTGGGTGCCAGAGCGAGATTCTGTTTAAAAAAAAAAAAAAAAAAAGGAATGTGGGGGAGATGTCTCACAATGTTACCTAATGCACCAAGCAGCTTGTCCATAATTAGTTTAAATATATCTGTCAGGCTCCAAGTCCTCTTGCTATAAAAGCAAGATTACTGAGTTAATCTTAGATTTTGAAATGGAAAACTGGGCCTCACAAAAGCAGCTGGGAAAGTTACCTGGAGATTGTTTGTAAGGCAGTGCCCAACTGTATCAAGCAAAGGACAATGAGTACAAAGTCAGAGCTTCATTAACCCTTGATGATTGATTCATTCACTTAATGCAAGACGTCAGGGGAAGAAGACTTGCTGAATGGAGGAGACTGGAAACGATGCATTATGAAACGCCCACGGTCTCTGGATGCCCACCCACCCAGCCAGTCCCTACCCTCCTAGGGTCTGGTCTTGACCATCTCATCATGTGTTTTGAGGGTGCGTTTTCCTACCCGTTTTTTTGTTTGCTGTTTTGTTTTGTTTGTGAGACAGTGTCTCCTGTCGCCCCGGCCGAAAGGCAGTGGTGCGATCTCAGCTTACTATAGCCTCAACCTTCTGGACTCAAGCGATGCTCCTGCCTTAGCCTCCTGACTAGCTGGGACCACAGGCGCGTGCTACCACACCCTGCTAATTTTTGTATTTTTAGTAGAGATGGGGCTTCGCAAGGGTGCCCACACTGGTCTCGAACTACTGGGCTCAAGTGATCCCCCCTGCCTCAGCTTCCCAAAGTGCTGGGATTACAGGCGTGAGCCACCGCCACAGGCCCACTTTCTTCTAAACCCTTGAGAGATAAAGGCTTCTGCCTGTGGGCTGTGCGTTCTTCCACCCGGTCCCACCTTTGCTGTGGACCAAACAGGAACCACTGGCCTAGAGTACTCTGGCTCTCCGCCCTGCAGGAGATTTTAATCAAAAACTCTAGGCCTAAGGGAAAAGCAGGGTTAGGCTGAAAATACACACAGGGCTCCTGTAAATTTCTTTTCAAGTACCACCCGCCCAGGGCATTAAATCGGGTACTTAGTTGATCCGAACCCTCCAGGGAGACCGCCGACCCTTCTTCTCTTCGTAGCCCCCAGCTCCCCCTCCCCTGGTTCCACTGAGGCAAGCGCAGCCAGCTGTGGGACAGGTTGGGACTGAGCCACTCCACGCGCCAGGAATCAGCGCACAGGGAGGCCCCGCCCAGTGGCTGGAGCAGCGCGGGCAGGCGGTGGGGGCGGGCCTGCCTGGGCGGCGTGGGGGGTGGGTGCTAGGGGCTAGGGGCTTTAAAGGTCAACTGGCCGCCTTCTGGCTGCCTTAGGCGACAGGAGGCGACAGGAGACTCCTGGACCCAGCACCTGCCCACTGTGCCTGTCCAGCGGCTACTGCAGCTGAGATCCCAGTGGGATGAGATTGGACAAGGACCCAGCAAGTCCTTCGGCTCTGTGAGTGCGGGATTTTCGAGAGTGCCAGGTCGCAGTATTCCCGGAGCTGGTGGGGTGGCATAGGGAGGTTCGACCCCGGCAAATCAGGCAGACGCGCCCCTTGCCCCCCTGCAACACCGCCCAGGTCCTGGAGCCACAGTGAACATGAGCAGAGGGTGTGAGCAAGAGGCAGGGGACCTGGCCTGGGACCCCAGCCCAAAGCCGGGGAAGCCGCCTACCTGTGTGGGCGCGGACACTGGGGACTCTGGCTTCCAGCTGTTCGGCCACCTGATTAGGTTTATGCTCTGTCCGGGGGAGTTGGAGTGTTGGGAGGACTAGCCCACCTGTAGGAGTGGAGCGGCGGTAGATAGGTGCTCTCCTTCCCAGTTTCTCCTGGGAAGACATTCAAGAACTGTTTCATTACAAGGGGAGTTTGGAAAACATAGCTCACCTTCTGCTGTGTATTAGCCAAGAACAGAGTGTGAAGTGACTTCCCGATTATTGGGGATCCCTTTGTCCCTTCTTGAGATTAGATGTCTTCATCAGTGAGGTTTTGCCTGGATGACCTCAGCACAATTGGTACAAAACCTGGGCCAACTCTTTCCTAGTTTCCTGGTTGTTGCCTTAAGCTTCTCGCCCATAAGGTATCTTCCTATCCTTTTTATAAACTAAATTATCACTGCATAAACTGTTTCAACTCCTACAGCTCTGGACAGGCTTTTTATTTGGTGGGTCCATCCAGTCTCTCCACTTGCCCTGTTTTCTCCAACCAGATCCTTGGCCGCTTCCACAGTCCTTGGGTAAATGCTTGGGAGAATCATTTAAAGATTTTTATTCTACCATGGTGGCCCTAGTACCTCAGGGGACAGTAAGATGGCTTTTTAGGATTGGTCTAATCAGATCCTCATTTCTTTTCCCTTCCTAGGTTTTGAAACATGAATCCTTCACTCCTCCTGGCTGCCTTTTGCCTGGGAATTGCCTCAGCTGCTCTAACACGTGATCACATTTTAGCTGCACAATGGAACAAGTGGAAGGCAAAGCACAAGAGATTATCTGGCACTGGTGGCACCTGAAACTGTCCAGGGGAACCCAAGAGAGATGGGCCTTGCTATTGGGATCACATGGCCAGAGAGTAGCTTCTAGAGGCCTGCTCTTACCAATAGCCTAATGGCAACAATTATGAGCATGATATGGGCATACACCCCTGTTGTGTCTCAGCTTGGAGAACAGCTTCCAGAGGTGTCAAGCCTTCCCTTGCCATGGTTTGTCTTCCATCTCTGTCTGAAGATCCACTTGGTGAGCACAGGTTGGCTTTTAGATAGAAATAAAGAACATCAGTTGCATGTTTGCCTCTAGAATGAAGACAAATGGAGGACAGCAGTGTGGGAGAAGAACATGAAGATGACTGAGCAGCACAACCAGGAATACAGGCAAGGGAAACACAGCTTCCCAATGGCCATGAATGCCTTTGGAGACATGTTGAGTGTGCTGTGGACAGCTGAACTCTATGCTTCCCTCCTCAGTTCTTTACCAAATTAATCTCTTGCTTTTTAACATTTTATTTACTTTTCCTTGAAGACCAATGAAGAATTCAGGCAGGTGATGAATGGTTTTCAATATCAGAAGCACAGGAAGGGGAAAGTGTTCCAGGAACCTCTGCTTCTTGAGGTCCCCACACCTGTGGACTGGAGAGAAAGACTACATAACTCCTGTGAAGAATCAGGTGAGACAGTGTCAGGTTCAGCCCTCTCATCACCCCAGGAAAGCCAAGAGGTGATTGACATTTGTGCTGTGGTAGAGTGTCAGCAACATGCAGTTCACTTTTTTAAGGGGTATTCAGATATATGAGCTGTTGTTAAAGTCTTGCTTGTTGGTCTTGTGTGTGTGTGTGTGTGTGAGCTTTTTTATTCTCTTTTCAGGGTCAGTGTGGTTTTTGTTGGGCTTTTAGTACAACTGGTGCTCTGGAAGGGCAGATGTTCCAGAAAATGGGCAAACTTATCTCACTGAGTGAGCAGAATCTGGTAGTCTGCTCTGGGCCTCAAGGCAATCAGGGCTGCAGTGGTGGCTTAATGGATAATTCCTTCCAGTATGCTCAGCAGAACGGAGGCCTGGACTCTGAGGCATCCTATCCACATGACAGCTCCTTTTCTTGCTGCCATTCCTGCTTTGTTTTACTGGGACACTTTCAGAGATAACAGACGCTTTTCAGAATTCACATTTTAGATGGGGGAATCTGTATCTGCAAACTGTCAGTATTGTCATTGTAAGTTACAGCCTTTACACAGTTCTGTGATTACATGGTTAACATGTAGCTGTTCTTGCTTCTGTGTAACATGGATAACAAACCATTCTACATACACAAAACATTTCTCCATTGTGAAAAATGTCTTATGAAAAGTAAACCTAGGGGTCTCATTGACGCGAACGGAGCTAATTTTCAGTTTCAAATTAACTATTAATAATAACATTTCACTTCCTTGGATGATTTATAACAGTGCTGACTTGGAAATTCTGTGCTGCAAACTGCTGAGTGTTGTGGTTCTGACTCATGTTCCCCAGGAGAAGGATGGCAGTAATCAAGTCTCTTCCCTGTTGACCTTTAACAGGTTAAAACCAGTAGGTACAATCCCAAGTATTCTGTTGCTAATGACACTGGCTTTGTGGACATCCCTTCATGGGAGGAGAACCTGGCGAAGGCAGTGGCAACTGTGGGGCCCATCTCTGTCACTGCTGATGCAAGCCATGTCTCCTTCCAGTTCTATAGAAAGGGTAAGCATCTTTCTTCGTAGAAATTATTGCAGAAAAAGAGTAAGCCACTATGACATACCAGCATGATGGGCTCTGTACATGTTCTATTCACACCCGATGCTTCCACTTGATATTACGCTGAGCGTATCTCCATGAATACAAGTACTTCATAACTTTTATAAATAGCTATATTATAGTATAGTTTAATTTACTTAAATATTATCTCATTGTTGTATTCATAGAATTCTTCCAAAGATTCTTACTTCTGTGATTAAGTCTGAAAAGAGCCTTTTGAGTTAAGGATTTTGGTGTTCTGTGCTTTTAAGATTGACATTCTAGAGGAGAATTACAAGCTTAAAAATAGTGGTCTTTTATGCCTGTAGGAAAGTGTTTTATGAAAGATTATGCTAATTTCTATTTCTGCTAGCTGTGGATGGGAGCCTAAGTCCCTAGCCTTGATAACAATAGATCTTGTTAAGCCTGATCTGGATTGCATGTCATTTCACTGATTTTAGAGATGCCTCCCTCTCTGTGGGTGACAGGGTGTCAGGTGTTCTCGGGAGCTTCTCACCAAGCCTTCATTTTTTTCTCTCAGGCATTTATTTTGAGTGACGCTGTGACCCTAAAGACCTGGATCATGCTATGCTGGTGGCTGGCTACGGCTGTGAAGGAGCAGAGTCAGATAACAATAAATATTGGTTGGTGAAGAACAGGTATAAATTGCCAGAAAAATACTTGTAGTTGAAATTCAAAAAGGAATCCTTTTTTGCAATTACTGTTTAGATACCACAAGCCCTTAAGCACATTTTGAAATCTCAGAAACCTTTATCCCCCTTAGGTAGAACACAGAATATTAATGATTGATTATAACATCTAGATACTATCTTGAGCATGCTGGGGATATTAATATGGTATTTGTCCCATTGCATGTCTAAATTTTGAACATTTTCTTAATTCTGAAGCATATCTAGCTGGAAAGACATCCTATGCTTTTTCTGTTTCTGATTTTGCACTTCTGTGAAAGGTCACAGTTTTGGGTCTGGGATGGAAGTGATATGCAGGTTTAGACTCAAGAATTTACAAGGGATGAACAGGAACATCAACATCTCCTGATTCTTTATATTAAGCCTGTGGCTCTGGCACAGCGTTTAAGTTAATAACCCAATGTGCTTTATCCTTCCTCTGAAATGGAAAACCTGCTCTCCTTTCAGCTGGGGTAAACACTGGGGCATGGATGGCTACATAAAGATGGCCAAAGACCGGAGGAACAACTGTGGAATTGCCACAGCAGCCAGCTCCCCCACTGCGTGAGCTGATGGATGGTGATGAGGGGACTTGACTGCGGATGGCACATCCAGAGGAGGAATTTGTCTTCAGTCCACCAGCCCCTGCTGTGTGGGATGCACGCTTCAGTCATTGAAGATCTAAGTGTGATTTGACTCCTGTGATATCTTCACACTGGTAAATGTTACCTCTATTTTAATTACTGCTATCAACATGTTTGTATTATTGATTCACTTACTTTGGATCTTCATTTTAAAAGGATATATACATTTTTACCTGTTTAAATAAAATGTAATTTCAAATGTACTGGTGGGGCTTCTGTTTTTGATGCACTGACTTTTTGTATAGTTGTATTTGTCTGTTTTCACACTGCTGATAAAGACATACCCAAGACTGGCCAATTTGCAAAAGAAAGAGATTTAATGGACTCACAGTTCCACGTGGCAGGGGGAGGCCTCACAGTCATGGTGGAAAGTGAAAGGCATGTCTCACATGGCAGCAGAAAAGAGAAGAAAATGATAGCCAAGTGCAAGGGGTTTCCCCTTAAAAAACCATTAGGTCTTGTGAGACTTATTCACTGTCATGAGAACAGCCGGGGAGAGACCTGCCCCCATGATTCAATTACCTCCCATCAGGTGCCTTCCACAACATGTGGGAACTGTGGGAGCTAAAATTCAAGATGAGATTTGGGTGGGACACAGCCAAACCGTTATCAGTAATCAAGCATGAAACGGCTCTACGCCATACCTGCTGTGCCACTGGTTCACTAGGAGGAACAGTGGGTGGCCTTCTGACTCTTCTAGTAACAAATGTGCAGATCTCATGTCAGCTCCCCAGTGGTTGTGTCTGACCCAACCCTTGACTGAAGCAAAATATGACAAATGATCTATAAGGACGAAAGAAAATTATTTTAATAAAGAAAAAATTTACATTTTTCTTTAAAGTGATCAGACATATGTGTAATTTCAATACTGAAAAAGAGCCTTAGAGATCATGTTTATCTCACCCAAGGTGGCTGCAGCCCAGTCAGGTTACAGGACAAAGGTATCAGGGCCAGCTTCTGGAGCATCTTCCCCTACTGCTGGTGAGGGCCCCATGGCCACTTTGCAGTTGAGGTGAGACAATGCACTAGTGCATTGCCAAGGCTGTTTGTCTTTCGGTCCTCAAGGGATGAGGGGTAAACTCCAGGGTGTGAGGCTGGGCTTCAGGAGTGGTATGCTGGCCTTGGAGGGTAGAAGACAGAGGACCCAAACTGAGAGTCTGTGGCCACATTTACACCAAGCTACCTGTAAGCAGCTGAATTGTTTTTAAAAGCTGAAAAACTTCCCACATGTATTGGCTAAAAGAACACATAGTTTCACCTGTGTTTTTTCAAAAGTCTCATGTTCCCACTGAAAAAAATATAAAGGATAGTTACAAGTGTTTAGTGAACAGACTCCATAATCTTTCAGTGGGGTCTCATCCCACAAAGCCTCCCACAGGCTCCATTTAAGTTCATGTGAATTGGATCATGTGCCATGCTGGGACTCTTATGTGCCCTTCCCTCATAGTTGCTAAAACTTATTTATTTATTTATTTATTTATTTATTTTTAGATGTAGTCTCTCTCTGTTGCTCAGACTGGAGTGCAATGGTGTGATCTCGGCTCACTGCAACCTCCACCTCCTGGGTTCAAGTGATTCTCCTGCCTCAGCTCCCCAAGTAGCTGGGATTACAGGCACTCACCACCACGCCTGGCTAATGTTTGTATTTTTAGTAGAGACAGGGTTTCACCATGCTGGCCAGGCTTGTGTTGAACTCTCAACCTCAGGCGATCTGCCCGCCTCGGCCTCCCAAAGTGCTGGGATTACAGGCATGAGCCACCACACCCAGCCAAACTTCATCTTTTTGACATAAAATGACAAAAGTGGCAACTGTTAAATTATTTGGATTTTATAATAAAAGTAGTCCATTGTAGCAAGATTTGGAAGATTCCCATGGTAAATCCCTTAACTGTGCAGGTTGGGTCCTAGATTGGAAACACAATTTATGCAGCACCCAACATATGCAGGTCATCACCATGGTGGAAGAGACAGGCCCTGACCTCAAGAAGCTGGAGCTGTTAGGGAGAGGGAGGTGATGAGGGAGGACTTCTGGGAGGAAGGGAAAGCTGACATCAACCAGAGCAGCCAATCACTAAGGGAAGGTAAAGAGGTGAGCATCTTAGCGGAGACTAGCACATCTACAACCCTGAGAAAAGATTCTGTAGTGAGAGACCCTGCGGCATGATCAGGTCCAGGTGTTGGGTAATGAAGCTTGCTGAGTGGAGTGTTTGAACATAGGGGGACCACTGGAGAGTGCAGAACCGACCGTTCTGGTTCTTGGTTACTGTAAAACAAACCACCCAGAAACTCAGTGACTTGGTAGAAACATCTTTGAAATTTTCCACCTGGACTTGGCTGTGTGGTTTCATGGGAAGACATCTGTAGGTTCTATCTGTGCTGGAGACATCTGTAGGGCTTGACAAGGCCAGACATCTGCAAAGCTCACTCACATGGCTGGCCGCAGATTCTGGTGTTGGCTGGGTGTTTAGCTTGGGCCGTTGACCAGAGCACCTGCCTGGGGCCTCTCCACAGCTTGGGCTTCTCACAGCATAGTACTGAACCCTGTATATACTATGTTTTCCTATATATATATGTATGCCTAACATAGTTTAATTTATAAATTAGGCACAGCAAGAGATTAACAACTAATAATAAAATAGAATAATTACAACAACATGACAGTAGAACTGCTCTTGCAATTTGGGGTCATTATTTAGTAAAATAAGGGTTACTTGAATGCAAGCACTGCCATAGCCTGACAGGTGATCTGAGAACTAAAATGCCAAGTAAGTGACTCACTGGCAGATAGTGCATACACTGTGGATACACTAGACTCAGGGATGATTCAGCAACTCTCATGGGAGAGCAGGAGGGCATGAGACTTCATCACACTACTCAGAATTGCGTGCAATTTAAAATGTAGAAATTACTTATTTCTGGATCCATTTAACAACTTTAACGTGCAGTTGACCATTGGTAATAGAAACTGCATAAAGTGAAAATGCAGATAAGGGGGGGACTACTGTATAAACTTAATTTTTTACTTACATAATGTTGAACTGGGAAAGATGCAAAAAAGGAGAATTTTGCTGCATATATTCATCCAGGCACACTGACTTGTTTATCTTGTACTGTGCTGCATTAAAGCACAGCACCAAGTTTGTCCTAGAAATCATACCCGTTTTGTTGTGATAGGGCCCTGGTAGTTAGTTAGGGAAGTCTCTTATTTTTCAGACTGGGATGTGATATACATCATGACATCCACATCCTGGTAGCTAGTCACAAAGACCCACTTGGTTGAAAAGGAGATTGGGAAATTTGGACTAGTTATGTGCCTGAGTAAAGTGAAACTGGTACTGGTGAACAGACTACCAGCCTGTGTGATGTGTGAAAACTATCTCACAGGGTATGACTTCATTCAGGCCTATCCATAGTACTCTGAAAAGAAACAAAAAGCCTCTGAAGGTTGCCTGTTGAACACAATTCTTCCTGCATTCATCTTCATGTGGTTTCTCGCCTAAGTGGATTCTCTGATTCACTGTGAGGGTTTACTTCTGGGACTGTCTTTTTACATGCACTACCCTCAATCGGTTTCTTGTGTATCCCTGATGTCAAAAGGGGTAATCTTTTTGTCAAAAGGATTTTCCAGTTATTACATCAATAGGGATTCCCCCTCTCCCTGAATTTTCTGGTATACGCTTAGGATTGACTTCTTATGTAATTTCCCATATTCATTGCATTCATAAGATTTCTCCTGACTGTGAGTTCTTTGATGTATTCTGAGGTTTGCTTTCTGGCCAAAAGCTTTTACACATTTATTACACTGAAAGGGTTTCTCCCCCTGTGTGAATTCTCTGATGATCACTAAGGATTGCTTTCCGGACAAACTTTTCCCCACATTCATTACATTTAAATGGTTTCTCACCAGTGTGAATTCTTTGATGCACTCTGAGGGTTGATGTCCAGGCAAAAGTTTTCCCACATTCGTTACATCTGAATGGTTTCTCTCCCATGTGAGTCTTCTGATGTTGAATGAGATGGTCTTTTCGCCAGAAGGATTTTTCACATTCGTTACATTGGTAAATTTTCTCCCCCAGTGTGAGTTCTCTGATGTATTCTGAGGTTTGACTTCTGGTCAAATGTTTTTCCACATTCATTGCACTGAAAGGATTTCTCCCCTGTGTAAATTCTATGATATCTCTGAGAGTAGACTTCTGAACAAAAGTTTTCCCACATTCACTACATTCATAGGATTTCTCTCCTGTGTGAATTCGTTGATGTCCCCTGAGGGTTGACTTCTGGACAAATGTTTTCCCACATTCATTACATTTATAGGGTTTTTCTGCTGTGTGAATTCTCTCATGAGTACTGAGGTGTGACTTCTGGGAGAAAGTTTTTCCACATTCACTACATTCAAATGGCTTCTCTCCTGTGTGCATTCTCTGATGTTGAATGAGATGTCCTTTCTGACAGAAGGATTTCCCACATTCATTACATTTATAGGGTTTTATCTTCAAGTGATGTCTTTGGTGAACTCTGTGAACTGGCATCTGGTAGGATTTCTTATTTTCATGATATTCAGAGGACTTAACCCAAGTCTGTGTTCTGTCACTACATACCACTGGATTCTCTTCTGTGACAGTTGTCTGAGGTTCAGTGAGGTGTGCCTTTCTGTTGAAATTATTTCCACTTGAATTTAATTCATAATGTTTCACACCATGTTACATTTATTACATTCCTCCACAGTTGACTTCTCAAAGGATTTCCTGTATTGATTAAGATGAGGGTGATTCTCCCCCTGTGCCAGTTCTCCTGTGGTCAAAGAGAGTTGTCTTATCACATTTTTTCCTAAATTCATCATCTTTACAGGATTTTTCTCCTGTGTGAGGATTCTTATGTTTAACACAGCAAGCCTTATCAGTAAAGGCTTTTCCAATTTTATTACATTCAAAAGCTTGCTCCAAAGTTTGAAACTTTGAATGCTTGGGAAGATTTTCATTATAACTGAGAGCTTTCACATTTTTATTATGTTCATAAAATTTCTCCCCAGTCTGAGTTTTCTCAAAGTTAATTTTGAAAGGTGAATTCTCATATACATTACAGCAACCTACTTTCTTTGTTGAACAGTTTCTATTATTAATGATAAATTCAGAAATACTTTGCAAATTCACTCCCCATGAGTCACATTTGCAGGACATTTTTGTTGAAGCAACAGCAGCTACATGCAGAGTAAATGGTTTCCCCAAAACTTTCTCTTCCTCTCTAGTCAATGCTTTATTATTGATACATATTACTTGCTGCAAGTGTTTGTCTTTGATGTTCTTGTTCTGCTTGATCAGGTCATCACCTCTGTCATCTTCTAAAACAGAAATATTGAAAACATCTTATGACTCTTACATCTTTTATGGGTAGGGCTTATCAACATTCAGCCTATGTTGCACTTAATTATTTGAATTCTTAAGATTAAGTAATTCATATATATGTGTGTATTAATATATAGCAGAACACCCCCCTTTAAAAATAATATTGGTATAGTGCAAATGGAAAAGGAAACTGGTAATGAATACACATTTTGCATGTGATTAATAAGATTTTCCTAGCTGGGTTGACAGAGGAAAGAAAAGAAAAGAAAACTTGTTTTATAGAGGTGGTTATTTTAGGAAGTAGGAAAAATAGAGAATGGGATAAATAAAACAAAAACTCGAAATGTAAGTAGTATAACAAGGAAAATCAGGTGATAACAGAATTTTTGGAATAGGCCCAACAAGGAAGGGGTTTAGAAGGAGAAAGTAAATTTCAGTCCAGGTCTTGACATTATCTAGATTACAATGGTTAGAATAATTTATTGTCTACATTCTTACAATTTGATATACCTCATTAGTTCTTCAACATCAAATTAAATTTATAACAGCACCAACTCCCTTATGACTAAATAAAAAAATGTTTATACCTCTATGATTCATAGAAATACAAGCAAGTATAAAATTGTTGAAAACAAAATCCATTCTTGTAACTATATTAGATGCCCTGCTCCACTCTGGCTGTCATACTGTTGATTTATTCCATCAGAACTAAGCAATAAGTGAACCTGATCATCCCAAGTTTCTACATTTCAATCTGACATAAGGGGTACAATTTTAAATAGGGTATTACAGAACATTTTACTGTGAAAATGATGTTTAAGAAAGGTCTGGATACTTTATGCATTCTAAATGCCTATCCTTGACAGGTCATATTGCAAATATCATCTGCCACTTCTTGCTTATCTCTTAACACTTTAGCAAGCATGAAACAATATCTATTTACATAAAATTTTCATGAGCAACTTAACAGTAGTAAGTGAACACTTATGGAATTAGAAACCATGTCATGAAACACAAACGGCTCTGAAAAAAATCCCTGTTTACCTCTGCTTGGTTACAAACTCTGTATGTTTAGAATTCACCACTCTCCTAATACTTATGTAATCATTTCCTTGATTTTCTTTATAGTTTTATAACCAATACATGAATTCCTAAAAATGTAGTTGAATTTTGCCTGCTTCTGACATCTTTACATAAATATAATCATATATGCATATTTTTTGTTTTCTTTTGCTTAATATTATGCTTATAATCAGTGTACAAGATTTTATGTGGCTGTATAATTTTTTCCTTAAAGAATACAACTATTTCTCCATTCTACTGTTGATGAGCACAATTTTTGCCAAACATAAACAATACTACCATTAATATTCTTTTATGTATTCCAGAGAACACAATCATATCTTTTTGTCAGTCATACGGTTAGAAAAGGTATTGCTTGGCTACAACGTATGCAAAGTTTACCTTGATTAGAAAACATCTTCGTGGGATGCAAAGGCATAAGAATGATATAATGGACTTTGGGTACTCGGGGTGGTGAAAGAGTGGGAAGGGGGAGAGGGATAAACAACCACAAATTGGGTTCAGTGTATACTGCTTGGCTGACGGGTGCACCAAAATCTCACAAATCACCACTAAAGAACTTACTCATGTAACCAAATAACACCTGTTCACCAAAAATCTATGGAAATTAAAAACAAATCCTCCTGATATCACAGCTGTTTTACCAGCTTATATTTCCAGTCAGTGGTTAAGGGTCTCTAATATTCCACACCCTCACCAAGACTTGGCATTGCTGTATTTGTTCATCTCATTTCATATCTGTTATTTCTCCTCATATCTCACTTCATATATTATTTTGTGCTCCATGAGAACTAATGAGATTGAACACATTTTCAAAGATTTACTGGCCATAGTAAAAGTTCCCGTTCAATATTTTTGCCCATTTTTCAATTGGGTTGCCTACCTTTCACCACAATGACTTGCAGAAGTTCTTCACATTTTTCAGGAAGCATATCCTTTCTAAGTTATTTGCACTATATACATATTATGCTACTTGGTGGCTTGTCTTTTCACCCTTTGAATACTATCTTTTATTAACAAATTTCTTACTTTTAATGGAATCAATTTTATTAATCATTTTCTTTTAACTGCTCTTTTTGTGCCTTTAGGCTTTCTAAGAAAAGTCTTGGAATATTCAGGTGTTCACCCCTAAAGTGACCTGGAGTCTAACCACTCCTGCAGAATTCTGTTTACTACTGCTCGGTAACTCACTTGGGTGACTCTTGTTTGAGAATTCCTCCTCTGAGAACCAAGGCTCTGCTCCTTGCTCCAACTTGAAGATCACCTCTGGTTTGAAAAGGCAGTACCCTGTAAATAAAGAATAATCAAGGACTTAGGCCAGATATATGAGATTTTAGTCTCCAAAGGTAGGAGAAAATACAGCTTCGGAGCCAGTATCCTGGAAGTGCTCCTTTGCATTTATCATTGCGAGCTGACAATACATTTTTTCTAGTCCTTGACAGGGCTTAGTTACTTTGGACTCTTGAATGAAAAGCCTAAATAACATTAAATTTTAAGTAAATTGTTCACATGTATTGGCACTTAAAAAAGAAATATCTTCCATATGGAGTTATAAGGGTAGGTTATGTTTACATGCTCACCCACTGAGATGAGGTGGCTGTAGTTCTCCAGCATCACATCTCTGCACAGCTTTCTCTGAACAGGGGCCATTTGCTGCCACTCCTCCTGGGTGAAATCTATAGTCACATCCTTGAATGACACTGATGCCTGTAACAGTACATTTCTATTCAATCTGAAGCGTTCAGAATTAGATGATGTAGAAATCACCATGAAATCAATTTGTTTCATGTTTAACTCTAAAAAGCTTAAATGAATATAATGGATGCCTACTTTGAATTTAATTTTCTCTTATACTTTGAAAGTATTACATTAGTAAAAGTTTTTATAGGCAAGGTGCAGTGGCTCATGCCTGTAATCCCAGCACTTTGGGAGGCCAAGGTGGAAGGATTGCTTGAGCCTAGGAGTTTAAGACCAGACTGGGCAACACAGCAAGGCCTTGTCTCTAAAAACATTTTAAAAATTAGCCAGATGTGGCTTTAGTCTCAGCTACTTGGGACGCTGAGGCAGGAGGATCGCTTCAGCCCAGGAGGATGAGGCTGCAGTGGACCATGATCACACCACTGTATACCAGCCTTGGTGACAGAGCAATACCTTGTCTCAAAGAAAATGTTTATAAATGATCTATATGTATTCATGAGTTATATACATATACGATAAATAGATACATTAGTAAAACTTTTCTTTTTAATTCTTATTTTTGTAGCCAAAAAGTGCAAATAAACTTCCTACAATTTTTATTCCAACCCAATAGACTACCCTGGGCATACATCAGGCAGGGATCAGCAAATTATGACTTTGGGGCCAAATCTGGCTTGCCAGCTTTTTGTTAATGTGTGGTCTTTCTATGTTGCCTATGCTAATCTTGAACTCCTGGCTTCAAGTGATCCTCCCACGCTGGCCTCCAAAAGCTCTGGGATTATAGGTGTGAGTCACTGCATGTGGCCACTTGCCACTTTTTAAATAAAGTGAACTGGCACATAGGCACACCCAATCATGTTGCATTGTTTATGGCTGCTTTTGTGCTGAAATAACACTGAGAAGTTCCATCAGAGAGTTTATGATTGTCAAAACTGAAAATATTTATTACCTGCCCTTTATAGAAAAAATTTACCAACCTCTGGACTAAATAATCAAATTAAAGATAAAGAAAGTATAATACAACAAAGAAAAAATATTTTATATATATAGGGATTATGCAGATTGAAAATAAAAGGATGGAAAAAGACATACTATATAATCAAAACCAAAAGATAGTTGATATGATTGCATTTAATATCATATACAGTAGATTTTAAGGTAAGAAAGAGGAATAAAAAATCAGTAACAATTTGTAATGATAAAATTGTCCTTTCAATAGAAGATACAACAAACCAAAATTGGTACGCACCTGGCAAACAGCTTCCCAATGTAATCATTTCTCATTATTCACAGATTACGTATTTGTAAATTTACATACTAAAATTATTTGCAATTTCAAAATCAACACTTGCAGTTATTGTGCGGTCACTTCTGGACACGTGCAGGAAGGTAATAAGTTTGAATTGCCTGACCTACATGTTCCCAGATGAGGCTGAACACGGTGATCTGCTTTCTTGTTTCAGCTCTGATACTGTAAATAAGTGTTCATTTCTCAATCAATATAGTGCCATATTTACTGCATTTTTGTGTTTTTCTTGATGATTTCACTTTTTAAATGGCCCATATGTATAGCACTTACATGCTTGCTGTCTAGTGTGCCTACATGCAAGAAGCTTGTGATATGTCTCATGGAGAAAATGTCTGTTAGATAAGGATCATTCAGGCATTAGTTATGGTGTTGTTGGCCATTAGTTCAATCTTTGTGAATCAACAATATTAAATAATGTGTCTTTATGCATAAAGATACATAAAAACAACATTATGTACTGTCTGGTTGACAAAAATGTGACCAGAGGCTTCACCCTGTATTTCTCCACTGAGCAATGGTTCAGTATTTATTAGTTCAGTGTTTGTAGTGACTTTTGGGAACACTACTACTGAGAATAATGAGAATTGACTGTATATAAACAAAAGTTGACAGAAATGAGATACCAATCTACAATTATAATTAGTGATTTTAATGTAACTCTCCCAGTAACTCATAGAAAAGCAGATTAAGAAAAACCAATAGGGATACAGAACAGGAGTCAGTGAACTATATAGCACAAAGGTCAAACCCAGCTCACCACTACTGTTTTTTTTTTACATAAAATTTTCATGGAACATAGCCACATTCAATTTTTTTTTATAGATGAAGTTTTGCTTTCATTGCCCAGACTGGAGTGCAATGGCGTGATCTCGGCTCACTGCAACCTCTGTTTCTCGGGTTCCAGTGATTCTCCTGCCTCAACCTCCTGAATAGCTGGGATTACAGGCATGTGCCACCACGTCTGGCTAATTTTGTATTTTTAGTAGAGACAGGGTTTCTCCATGTTGGTCAGGCTGGTCTTGAACTCCTGACCTCAGGCGAGCCGCCTGCCTCCGCCTTCCAAAGTGCTGGGATTACAGGTGTGAGCCACTGCGCCCGGTCTTCATTTGCTTATGTATTACCTATGGCTGCTAAACACTACAGCTGCAGAGACTGGTAGCTGCAACAGAGACTGTATCGCTCACAAAGCCTATTATCTGACATTTACAGAAAAAGTTTTCTGACCACTGATATAGAAGATTGAAAAGACATAATTAACCAACCTGATTGAAATATATAGGATAACCTCTGCATAACATAATTCTCTGGTGTCCTTTGCACATTAAAAAAAAAGGCAGTCTATCTCCCTAAATTGCAAAAAAATTAAAATCATACAGTGTAGCTTTAGATCTCAGCTCAGAGATGTAGAGAGCTGATAAAAGCAATGCTAACATCCTTAAAACAATGCTGGGCAAATGGAAAATTAATATCCTTTTTTTGAACTATCAGGAGAGAGATAGGTACCTGCAGGGAGAATCAGAACGTTCTCATTTGCTTACTGGAGCAGATGCTACTCAACTCCATCTAAGACAATTAGGAAGATAAAACTAGAAAAATTTAACAACCTGCTAAAGGCAAGTGTATACCAGTCTGAGTATGTGAAGTCCCCGGGGAGCCATACATATAGGGGGATTTTCACCTTGCTATAGGATCAAAGGGAAAGTCAAAAGAAAAATTAGGCTGGGCACGGTGGCTCACACCTATAATCCCAGCACTTTGGACGGTCGAGGCAGGCAGATCACTTGAGGTCAGGAGTTCGAGATCAGCTTAGCCAACACGGTGAAACCCCGTCTCTACTAAAAATACAAAAATTAGACAGGCAAAGTGGTGCATGGCCATAATCCCAGCTACTTGCATGGCTGAGGCAGGAGAATAACTTGAACGCGGGAGGCAGAGGTTGCAGTGAGCTGAGATGGTGCCACTGCACTCCAGCCTGGGTAACAAAGCAAGACTCAGTCTCAAAACAAACAAACAAAACCCCCAAAACACAGAAATTAGAACATACATTGAGATTACTCACAGTGAATAGACAAAATACCAAAATGCATGGGATGCAGATAAAGCAGTGCTAAGCATGAAATTTATAGCTATAATACCTATATTAAAAACAATCCCAAGTCAATATCCTAATTGTACACTTGAAGGAACTAAATGAGGTGGGGGACTTTACTACTAACCTCACAGAAATGAAAAAGACAGTAAAAGAATACAGTGAACTGTATAGCAACAAATTATGTAACCTAGACGAAATGGACAAATTCCTAGAAACACACAACCACCAAAATGGACTCAAAGAAAAACAGAACATCCAAACAGACTCATATAAGAAGAACTGAATCAGTAATCCAAATCCTCCCACCAATGAAAGGCTCAAGACCAACTGGTTAGTCTTTAAATGTTTGGTGAATTCTACTCATACTATAAGTTACCTTGAACCAAAGCCAGATAAAGAAATCACCCAAAAACTATGATCAATATCCCTTCTGAATATGTGTGCAGAAGTTTTCAACAATATACTAGCAAACCAAATTTTGCAACAAATAAAAAGGACTATACACCATGACCAAGTACAATTTAATTCCAGGAATGCAAGGTGGCTCATCATAAGAAAATAAATCAGTGTAATATATCACAATAATAAAATGAAGAAAACAAATCACATGATCATCTCAACTGATGCAGAAAAAGCATTTGACAAAAACATCCTTTCATGATAAAAACATTTAACATAGTAGGAATAGAAGAGAACTGCCGCAACACAATAAAAAACATTTTTGAAAAACCACAGCTCACGTAACACACTAGACTAAAAAACAGGAAGGTTTCTTGCAAATATCAGGAATAAGATGGGGGATGCCTCTGCTTTTATCATTCCTTTTTTTTTTTTTTTTTTTTGAGATCGAGTCTCATTCCACGCTGGAGTGCAGTGTCACCAGGCTGGAGTGCAGTGGGAAAATCTTAGCTCACTGCAACCTCCGCCTCCTGGGTTTAAGCAATTCTCTTGCCTCAGCCTCCCAAATAGCTGGGACTACAGGTGTGCACCACCACACCCAGCTAATTTTAGTATTTTTAGTAGAGATGCGATTTCACCATGTTGGATGTTGGCCAGGATGGTGACCTTGTGATCTGCCTGCCTCAGCCTCCCAAAGTGCTGGGATCACAGGCGTGAGCCACTGTGCCTGGCCTGCTTTCATCATTTCTATTCATTATACTGGAAGTTCTAGCTAGAGCAAATAGGTAAGACAAAGAAAAAAATGCATCCAAATTGGAAAGTAAAAAGTAAAACTATCTCTACTAATAGAACATGAGATTTAATATATGGAAAGGACTAAGGAAGAGCCAATAAATATATTCAGCAAAACTGTAGGATACAAGATGCACACACAAGAATTATTTATCTCTGAATACTAGCAATGAATAATAAAAAAGCAAATAATTTCATTTACAACAGAGCAAAAAATAATGAAACAGGAATATATTTAACCAAGAAGGTGTTTGAATCCAGAAATATATTAAAGTGATAGCACTACCTTATCATGTGGGAATTATCCCAGGAATGCAAGATTGGTTAAACACTGATAAATCTATCAGTATAATTTACCTCTTTAACAGACTAAAGGAATAAAATTATATGATTGTCTCACTAGATGCAAGAACAGCCATGTGACAAAACACTCATGATTGACCAAAAAAAAAAAAAAAAAAAAAACCTCAGAAAATTAAAAATAGGACTTCCTTATTGTAATTAAGGACATATTTAAAAAGCCATGTAGCTAAAATAAGACTCAATGGTGAAATACTGACTACCCCTCAGGTGAGGTGTAAGACAAGGATTTCTATTATCACCATTTGTACTAAACATTTTACTGGAAGTCCTAGCAATAAGGCTAAAAAGAAATTAAAGATATAAGAACTGTAAAGAAAGAAGTAAAATTGTCTTTACTGCAAAAAAAAATTTTGTACATTTAAAATCCGAAAAAATCCACAGATAAGCTATTAGAATGAGTAAATTTTGTAAAATGCCTAGGTATAAGATCAATACTAAAAAATTCATTGTATTTTAATAAACTAACAATAAAGTGGAATATGACATTTAAAAAGCAGCCTTTTGTGCTCTTATCAAAATAGATCAAATACCTAGGAATAAATCTAATAAAAGATGTGAAAGACTTCACCTCTACTCTGAAAAACTTTCCATCAGGATTTTCTATGAAAACTGATAAAATTTCCATGAACATAAAAAGGACCTAAAACAGTAAATAAATTCACTATAAATTCCTGACTTATTATAAAGGAACAGTAATTATGACAATGAAGTACTAGCAAAAACATCAAATAATTGGACCAAAGGAAGAAAATGTACAGTCTACATTAGACCTGCATACAGGTCACTTGACTGACAAAAGACACGACTGCAATTCAGTTGACAGAGGATGGCCTTTCTGACAAATGGTGCTAGAGCAACTGGATATCCATATGGAAATATGAACCGTGACACTCACCTTATACCAAACACAAAAGCTAACTCTATGTGCATCAAGCTAAAATAAACAAGTATGTAGTAACAATATAGGAGAATATCTGTATGATCTTCGAGTAGGGAAAGAGCTTTCAAATATGGTACACAAGGAACTGCCATTAAAGAAAAGATAATTCTGACCTTTATTAAACGTAAAAACTTTGTTGTCAAAGATATTGTTTAAAAAATGAATAGGCAAGCCACAGAATCCAAGAACGTTAGCAATGCATGCATGGCAAAAAACATGTTCTGATAATATTGAAATAATTCCTACTTTAAAAAAAGCAAATAACCGAATTAAAACAGAGTTGAATAGGTACTTTACATAATACATAAAAGGAAAGGATGTCTAAATGGCCAAAACACAAACAATGGTGCCCAACATTAGTATTTATCATAGAAAAGCAAATTATAAATTTTGATGAGATACCACACTATATAGCCAGAATGGCTAAAAACAAAAAGATTGATAGTAACAAGTGTTGGTCAGAATCTGGTACAGCTAGAATGCTAGTGGGAATGTAAACTGATTCAACCATTTAGGCAAGCTACTCATAGTATGTATTAAAGCTGAACATATGTTTATTCTATGAAGCGGCAATTCCATTTCTAGGTATATCCCAAAAGCAATGAGGACATACCAAAAGACACAAAAGAATATTCACAGCAGCCTTACTGCTGATAGCCTCAAACAGGAAAAACAAATGAAAAACATGCACTAAGAGGAGAATGTGGAAATAAATTATGGTCTACTCAAATAAGGAAACACAGCCCAGTGGTAACAGGGAAATATTAAGATATCTAGCAAAACTGATGAATCCGAAAAGTGTTATGTAAAGCCAGACCTCCCATTCCCTTGAAAATTGAAAAAGAGTACACTTTGTATGATTTCACTGGTACAATATTAAAAAATGAATTTATCTTTTTTCCTAACAGGTGAGGTCAGAACAGTGGTTGTCCCTGTAGAGGGAAGCAGTGGTGCTATCTTAATCTGGGTGCTAAATTGCATGAGTATACATATGTAAAAATCCATCCAGTTACACACTTAAGAGTGCACTTTACTAGTATTAGAACTGCATCTCAGTTAAAGAACTAAGTTTTAAAAAGGAAAGAAGAGACGTACAAGAGAAAGAAAAATCTAACAAAATATATATAGTTGGTAATTTGGGAAGGTGGGAACCTTCCATATATATACAATATTTATATATTATTTCTTTGTATCTTTCTATATTTAAACAAATTCTCAATTCCTTACAGGAAAAAGAAATTTGGACATAGACTCGTACAGAGGAAAGATGATGTGAGGATAGACATCTAAGCCACAGAATGAGGCCCTTCCCTCACAGCTCTCAGAAAGAACCAAACCTGCTGACGTTCTTTTTTTTTTTTTTATTGAGACAGAGTCTCACACTGTCACCCAGGCTGGAGTGCAGTAGCGTGATCTCAGCTCACTGCAATCTCCACCTCCCAGGTTCAAGCGATTTTCCTGTCTCAGCCTCCCAAGCAGCTGGGATTACAGGTGCCTACCACCATGCCCGGGTAACTTATGTATTTTTAGTAGAGACGGGGTTTCACCATGTTGGCCAGGCTGGTCTCGAACTCCTGACCTCAAGTGATCCACTCGCCTTGGCCTCCCAAAGTGTTGGGATTACAGGCATGAGCCACCGTGCCTGGCCCCTGTTGACATCTTGATCTCAGACTTCTGGGCTTCAGAATGGTGGGAAAATAAATTGCTGTTTAATCTACCAAGTCTGTGGTTCTTTATTATGGCAGCCCTAGCAAACTAATACGCCTAGTCTGATTCTAACCTTTATCTCCATCCCCTCCCTCTCTTATTATTCCCTAAGAGGAAGTCCAAATTGCAATGGGCAAAGATTCTTACTGGAGCTTGCACACCTTGTTTAGCCCACTCTCAAAATGCAGTAACCTCCTCTACTGCAACAACAAAAACCTCACCCATTTTTCAGGACAAAATCCTTTTAAACGCTCCACCTCTGATCATTGGAGCCTACACCACCAATTTGTCCTTTCTTTGACAATCTGTCTACCTGAACCTCTGTTTCCATTACCTGAAAAACTGTAGTAATAAAAGCCTGAGTTTGGCACTAAGCCCTCTAATTCCACTGAGGAAAAAACAGAGGCAACATACTGCATTTATTTCAGGGCTGTTATTAGAAAGATTTGCACTGACACTTACATGAAGACCAACAAAGATATTTTTCCTGACTTTGATAACTCTAGATTCCATGAGGAATCAGTCCAGTTTAAGCTTCTCATCAATGCAAATCTGGAAACAAATATCGTCTGTCTGACTCGCTGCCATGGCTATCGGAAATAATGAAAACGGCAGTTCCATTTTGGAAAATCTGTAACATCAGGGGACCTGCAGCTTTGCACATGCCAATTCTGCTGTGCTATTGCCCTGCTTTTCTATACATTCCTTCGATGATTTTAATCTATTTCTACATTTCCACATTAATATGTGGACCCTTAAACACCTATAAAATCCATGATGAAAAAGGTGTTAGTAAATAACTCACCTGAGATATGTTCATTTTCTGCTGCTCCTCGAAGAGTGTAGAGAAGCGTAAAGGATAACCTGAAGGTGAGGAAGGAGTCATGAGAGATCTGGGCAGCCTCTGTCTTACCTGCCTACCAATGTCATCACACCAGCTGAGGAAAAGACCTCTTTACAAAAAAATGTTCCTTTGACCCTTGAGAAGGGACAGAAAGCACTAGAGAGAAAGCATCCCCTAAATATGTGCATCTTTAATATGATCATGTGGATGAAACCTTGCTGGGTTTCTTTTTTTTTTTTTTTTTTTTTGGAACAGGATCTGGCTCTGTTGCCCAGGCTGGAGTGGAGTGGTGTGATCTCAGCTCACTGCAACCTCTACCTCCCAGGTTCAAGGGATTTTCCCACCTCAGCCTCCTGAGTAGCTGGGACCACAGGCACCCGCCACCATGCCTGGGTAATTTTTGTATTTTTTTGTAGAGACGGGGTTTTGCCCTGTTGCCCAGGCTGGTCTCAAACTCCTGACCTCAAGCAATTCGCCCACCTTGGCCTCCCAAAATGCTGGCATTGGAGGGGTGAGCCACCACGTCTGGCCCCTTGCTATTTTTCATCAGGTGATTGTAGATGGCTTTCATATTGATTTATTTAAAATGTATGTCTTTTTTGACTAATTAACAAAAAACTAAAGCAGGATTAATATTCATATTCTGTTAATATTATTTACACCAACAGAAAACACAAAACTGAAAAAAAAAATGAGATGCTGAAAACCAGACTATTTTAAAATCTTTTTGTTCTGACTTACAGTTTCTCAAAAAGACTTTTGATAAGATACTTCTGGTGACTCACCTGTGACAGAGCGAACGGCACTGTGCTTTGCTTCAAGCTCTGTCCTTTGTGACCACGGACAAAACCATTCATCCTAGGTTCAATACTTTTTTAAGGTTTTAAAAGAGTCAGAAATAGAAAGCCTTTCCTGTATTATCATTTTGTGATTCTACAGGTTCAGGATAGAGGCAACCTTAGTAAATCTCTAGATGCTACATGTGATGGATGTTGTGTGAAAGTGATTCAGAATCTGGAAAGAGTGAGTCAAGAATGAAAAAAATGAGGTCTCTGTGAGGAGGATTAGAGACAGAATTAGAGACAGCCCTGGCTGGTTATGCCTTCCTTGGAGACCATGGAGAAAAGCCCTCCAGTAATGTGGCTTTTCCTGTGCAGCCTGACAGTCACCCATCCCTCTCAACCCCAGCTCACCACCTTCTGCAAGTTGGCCCACAGCATTCAGTGTCACACAATCTGTGATGGCTTCTGGATGTGGCAACATCACCAAGTCTGGCGCTCTCTAGGCAAGGGTTTGAAGAACTGCTGCTGGTGTGGCAAATCAAGATCTGCTCCTTTTTGGATTCTTCTGCATCTGTTCAGAAGCCCTGGTGAGGAGGTCTCTGTCAGAGGGCAGTTCTTTGGCTGGACTCCTGTTCCTGGGGCTCCCTCCTTCCTGCAATACAAAGAGCTGCTTTGCTCCAGAGAAGCTGGGGCTGAGGCCTGGGTAACAAATTTATTTTAGTTGAAACTTTCATAGAAAGCAGTGTTCTTCACCTCAGTATGACTGACATTTTGGGCTGGACAATTCTCTGACATAGGGAGTGGTTCTATACATTGTAGGATGTTTAGGAGCATTTCTAAACATGCACTAGACACTAGGACACCCCTTCTCCCTGTTGTGACAATCAGAAATGTCTCCAGGTCGGGTGTGGTGGCTCACGCCTGTAATCCCAGCACTTTGGGAGGCCAAGGCGGGTGGATCACCTGAGGTCAAGAGTTCAAGACCAGCCTGGTCAACATGGTAAAACCCCATCTCTACTAAAAATACAAAAAAATTAGCCAGGCATGGCAGTGCATGCTCAGGAGTTACTCAGGAGGCTGCGGCAGGAGAACTGCTTGAACCTGGGAGGCAGAGGTTGCAGTGAGTGGAGATCACACCACAGCACTCCAGCCTGGGCAACAGAGCAAGACTCAGTCTCAAAAAAGAAAAAAAAAAAAAAGTCTCCAGACATTTCCAAAGTTCCCTGGGGGAGCAAAATCCTCCTGGTTAAGAACAACTGATGTAAGGCCTTAAACCTGATTCTCTTGGCATTCATTAGAACCCGCTATCCATGACTACAGCCTCTAGTCACATCAGCTACCGAGTGCTTGAAATCTGGCTAGGGCCGCATGTTGAAATAAAATTTTGGATACACTGAGAAAACCACAGAAAGTTCTTAAAATTAATTTCATGTTTTAGATTTTCATGTAGCTACCAGTTTAACATTTAAAATTACCTATGTGACTCAATTTCACTGCCCTAGAATATCAGACTGACTTCTAAAGACAGAGACAGCAGGGACAGCACAGGAGGTGGCAGGAGCTTCAGTCTAACCGAAAGGCTCTGGAGAGATCCCAGAAATCCCACAACAAATACACTTGCCACATAGTAAGATTCTGTCCACGTTGACTTCACAATCATGGTCCTGGGGTTTTGGGGACAAGTCATTCACCTAGTGCTGTGAAGGGTGCAACGCTGGGTTAGGTAGGTAGGCCATTACAAGCAGCCTGATTTGAGGAGCAAAGCGTATCTGTATTGGCATCCTAGCTCCCTCATCGTTTGTGAGCTTGGTTCTATCATTTCACCTCTCCTTCTTCATTTTTAATGATATAAACAGGGTGGTTGTGAGAATTAAATGAAATACTACATGAAAAGAACAAAGTGTCTTCCAAATATGACGGGAATCTACCTTTACATGCTTCTTAGTAACTAGCACTAAGCTAAATGCTTTACAGGTGATGCCATATCTCTGAACGACAGAAAGCAGTTTTTACTAATATCCTCATTTTCAAACGCTCAAGTGACAGAGCCAAAATTCACCAGGTCCTTCTAGCTCCTAGGCTCGGGCTTTCAACACAGATCCACGGGCTGTACACACTTTGTGGCAGGTTCATGATCAATACAATAAACGCGCATTCCCCTACTGTCGCCAGCACCGCGTTTTCTGACGCCTGGCTGCATTCTGGCACCCACACCTCGGCCCGCACCGAGCATCTGCCAACAAGGACTCAGCCCCTCCTACACCCCCGGAGCCTGCCCTCTCCGGCCCTTCTCAGGCTGAGGTCCGGGCCCAGCCCAGGCACAGGAAGCGGAGGGCCTGCTTTGGGGGAGTTCCCGGGACGTCGCGTCCCCACCCCCTGGACACTAGCCCATCCCTCCCTGCAGGTCCTCAAGCTGCGCCGAGGTCCGACGCTCTCACCTGAGCTGCCAACCCTCCGTACCAGCACACGCCTAGACGGGATAGCTGAAGGGGGGGGGCTACTGCACATGCGCAGACGAAAACGCAGCGTTTCCGTTCCCAGCATGCTGCGCGGTAACCCGTAACTTGCAAGGCTGCGTTTCTGCTAAGTACGGCGCCAGCTCGCAGTGTTTTTGGTTTTGTTTCCCCCATCAGGATTTACGGAGAAATAACATGGACTGTCCTGGTAACCGGAGCCTGGGTTCTGTCAGAGCCCCGGAGGTTGTGGGTTAGACTTGATGACATAACAGCAAATGCAGCGTGTGGTTGCAGAAAACAAGAGCCGTGGAAGACGTTTGAAAACAATTGGGAAAATTTGTATACGGACTGGAAATTAGAATTATTAAGGAAAGTAACTGTGGCAGCATTGAGATCATGTAGGTTATCTTGCTTATTCATAAAGAGATGTATATTTAAGTGTTTAGGATCGCATTATGTTTGTAAGTTTTGGGTTTTTTTTCTTTTTTTATGAGATGGAGTCTCGATCTGTCGTCCAGGCTGGAGTGCAGTGGCGCGATCTCGGCTCATTGCAAACCTCCGCCTCACGGGTTCAAACTATTCTCCTGCCTCAGCCTCCCGACCCACTAGCTGGGACTACAAGTGTGCGCCACCATGCCCAGCTAATTTGTGTATTTTTAGTAGAGACAGGGTTTCACCATGTTGTCCAGGCTGGTCTCGATCTCCTGAGACCTCAAGTGATCCGCCCGCCTCAGCCTCCCAAAGTGCTGGGTTTACAGGCGTGAGTTACCACGCCCGGCCCATTTGTCAGTTCTTTTTAAAAATAATTAAAAATGGCAAGTATGGCAAATTGTTAAGAATACTTCTATAACATGGTTGTGCTTATTGACTATGTTTTGGAAAATTTTGTAATATAAAGTTTATAAAGGGAAAAATTTGGATTGTCATGTTACAAGTGTGCCTTTTAACTTACAGCTGCCACAAAAATATATAAACAGCTCTGTGAATAAAGCTGTAAAATGTAACAAATACTAGAAAATGGAATCCATTATTAACATAAAACAATAATACTTGTGATCCTCAGAGTTTATCTCTGGGAAATAAAAAAAGCAAGTAAGCTGTTGAGTATTACATAATACCTGAAGTATACACAATCCCAAATAAGAAATCCATTATCCACAAATTATGCATCTTCTAGAAATGAGCTTGCTTAAACCTCATGTGGTATACTTCTGAAATCAGGAACCAAATTAGGAACCTCTCAGCACCGTTATTTTATGACTCTTTTTAGTAACACACACTCACACACACATGGTTGATACTTTCTAACAGGTTATCTTATATGGCAATAAGAATAAGTTTTGATTAGCAAGAAAAAAGGGATTAATGGTAGAAGTAAACTAGTGCACTACATGTGAATCAAGGGATGAAACTTTACTGTTGACACTGAAAAACACTAATAGATACTGGAGGAAAAGACTAACATTTGTTTTAAAAAATTTAATCATTCTAGGTTTTCTAAGTGTATTTTTTTTTCCTTTTTTTCTGACATTTATACATTTGTTTTCCTAAAGGAACTATTCCAACTTTCATTTTAATAATTTATGGTAATGATCAGAAAAGAATTGAAAATGTGTAGCAATGTCTCTATATTTACTATATATGCTATCACTAAATATTTAAAAATTTATTCTGGTGCAGTAAAAGTGCAACTGCAAGAAAAAGAACGTAGTATGTATCAACTGACTTTTAAAGCAGTGGAAAGAGAACCTTCAGTAACCTCATTAGAACAATGAGAGGCACTGCAACAAAGTAAGGACATATCCATGGCACTAACATTACAATCAATAATTTTCACAAGGATTCATTCAACACTAAGCAATTAAAATAATATCTAAATTTAAAAATTTAAATTATAAATGTCTTAAGTTTTTAAGAAAAACAAGTGTTTTAAAAAGATAAACCCTTCCATTCCTTTCCAAGGCAAGGCTCACTCTTCACTTCTCTCTGAAGGCTGAGACCTTGCCTGGTGCCAACAGAGCTGCTCTCCACAGCTTCCAAGTTTGGCGCTGTGTGTGTAGGTGCAGCAACTAATAAATGTTTGCCGTGAGGTTTTTTGTTGTTGTTGAGACAGGGTCTCACTATTATCACTGAGGTTGGAGTGCAGTGGTGTGATGATGGCTCGTTGCAGCTTGGACTTCCTGGGCTCAAGTGATCCTCCCACCTCAGCCTCCCAAGTAGCTAAGTTTTGGCCTTTCTTCTTTCCCTTCCTTTTCTCCTTCCCTTCCTTCCCTTCCTCTTCCTCTTTTCTTTCCTTTTTTCTTTTCTTTTCTTGTGCCATGTTGCCCAGGCTGGTCTCAAACTCCTAGGCTCAGGTGATCCACCCACCTTGGCCTCCCAAAGTGCTGGGACTACAGGCACAAGCCACCAAGACTGGCCTGCAGTGACATGTTTCTCTTAAAGTATCACTCACTAACTTAGTAGTATTTATTTATTCACCTGTGGAAGGGCAGCTGGTGGTTTCCAAATTTTGACAATTTTGAATAATAACCCTATAACATAAGATTCACACAAAGGTTTTTATATAAAAATAAAATTTCAATTCATTTAAAAAAATCTTTCTTCTTTGTATTGCCTGATATGTCTATTCTTTTGCAGATATATTGTTTGAATTACTCTAATTTTATAGCAAGCCTTGAAATATAAATTCTCCAATTTTGTTTTTCTTTTTAAGAATTGTTTTGGCTATTCTAGTTTCTTTGCCTTTCCATGGAAATTTTAGAATCAGCCTGTTGATATCTACAAAAAGATTGCTGAAATTTGGGAGAGCTGGCAATATTCCTATTTACCAGTTGTTCACTGCTGGTAAATAGGAATAAGATGACTTTTTATATTGACCTTTTATCCTGAAAGCTTAATAAACTTGCTTATTAATTAAATAAGGTTTTTTTGGTACATTGTTTGGAACGTTCTACATATATAATCATTTTGTCTGCAAATAGTGATCACTTGTTTCTTCTTTTCAGACTGTATGACTTTTCTTTCTTTCTGTTCCTTTATTTTACTGGTCAAGACTTGTAGGATGATGTTGAACAGAAGTACTGAGAGAGCTTTGCTATCTTAATCTGTTTTGGGCTGCTGTAATGGAATACCTCAGGCTGGGTTTTTTTTTAGCAAGTACAGAAGTTTATTTTTCATGGTTCTGGAGCCTGAGAAGTTCAAGATAAGGCCCTTGGCATGTTTGGTGTCTAATAATGTTCTGGCCCCTGCTTCCAAGATGGCATCTTGAATGCTGCATCTTTGGGGGGATGGGGTGGGGTGAGGAACAGAATGCTCTTCCTCACATGGCAGAAGAGAGAAAGGGCCAAGAGAGGGCCAAACTTGCCTTTTTATAATAGTACCAATCCTGCCCGTGAAGGTGATACCCTCGTGGCCTAATCACCCCTTGAAGTTGAAAATACATAGCAATCTCTCTTAAAACTGTTACAATGGCAATTAAATTTTCATATGAATTATGGAGAAAACCAAACATTAAAACCATAGCAGTTGCCATGCTCAGCTCATCATTAGATGTGATGTTAGCTGTAAGTTTTTGTAAATACCCTACATTAGAAGTTTCTCCTATTATTAATTAGCTAAGAGATTTTACAACAAATATATGTTGAATTGTGTCAAATACCTGTCTTGCACCTATTGATGTGACCAAATGGCTATTTTTATTTAGTCTGTTAATATTGTGAATTACATTCATTGATTAAAAAATTTTTCCTCATTGTGGTAAAATACACAAAACATAAAACTTACAATTTTAATCATTTTTGAGTATACAATTTAGTGGTAAAAAGCTTATTCACATTCTTGTGCAACCGTTAACACTATCTGTCTCCAGAACCTTTCATCATCCCAAACTGAAACTTCATCCCCATTGAACAACTCCCCATTCCTGCCTCCCCTAACTCCTCTGTAAACACTATTCTACTTACTTTTCACTATGAATTGTAGGTACCTCATTTAAGAGGAATCATAAAATATTTGTCATTTTGTGTCTAGTTTATTTCACTTAGCAAATGTCCTCAGGGTTTATCCACATATATCAGAATTTCATTGTGTTTTAAGGCTGAATAATATTCCATTATATGTATATATCGTATTTTGTTTACCCATTCATCTGTCAGTGAACATTTGGGTCATGTATATCTTTTGGCTATTATTAGTAATGTTATTATGAACACTGGTGTAAAAATATTTGTTTGAGTCCCTGTGTATTAATCTGTTTTCATACTGCTATAAAGAAATACCCAAGACTGGGTAATTTGTAAAGGAAAGAGGTGTATTTGGCTCACAGTTCCACATGGCTAGGGAGGCTGCAGGAAACTTACAATCATGGCGGAAGGTGAGGGGGAAGCAAGGACCTTATTCACATGGCAGCAGGAGAGAGAAAAGCACAGGAAAAACTCATTTATAAAACCATCAGATCTCCTGAGAATACTCACTATCACAAGAACAGCATGGGGGAACCCCCCCCCCATAATTCAGTTACTTGCCACCAGGTATCTCCCTCAATACCTGGGGATTACAATTCAAGATGAGATTTGGGTGGGGACACAAAGCTTAACCATATTATGCTGCTTTCAGTTATTTCGGGTATATACCTAGAAGTGGCATTGCTGGATCATGTGGTAATTCTATTAGTTTTTTGAGAAAACACTATGCTGTTTATCACAATGGCTGTACCATTTTACCTTCCCACCAGCCATGCAAAACAGTTTCAATTTCTATACATCTTCATCAACTTACTTTCTGTTTATAATTAATTTTTATAATAGCTTTTCTAATGGGTGCAAGGTGGTATCTTGTGGCTTTGATTTGCATTTTCTTAATGATTAGTGATGTTTTAAAATATAGTGTATTAATGGAAAAATTGAGATATAGTAAGGCCAATAGATTAGGATACAACAGCCACTGAAAAGATAATTTATTGCTAAGAAAAAGGGATATACCGCAACATGGGGTCCACACAGGGAAGCACCAGGATCAGACGAGGCAGAGGGAGAGAAGGGAACTATGGGCACAAGCCTTTACTGTGGTTCATTTGGGAGGGAATGGGCAAGACACAATAATCAGGCTTAGGATTGGCTAGTTTGAATCATTTCAGCAGGCTTTGGGGCAGAGGGACTTCCCCTAGTTTTCTGGTACCCAGCCTGAGGTGTTTTGTGCAGGGAAAGTGGCTCAGAGTGTGACAGCCTGATAAAGGAGGTGTTTGGAGCATGAGTTACAGACTTGTCCATTTGTATTTGAAAAGTGCCCTCATTGTCAAATTGATTACTATTTCAAGAAATGTTCTAGCCCTATGGGGGCAGTCCCTCCAAGGTCAGCAAGGCTCCTGATGTCAAATCATCAGAATACAGAAAATAAAAGGCCTGATTAGTACAGATGGCTGAGCAGCTTTTCAGTGCTTATTGGCTATTTGTCTTTGGAGTGATGTCTATTCAAGTCCTCTACCCATTTTTGAATTAGGCTGTTTTTTGTTTTTATTTTGAGTTGTTGGAGTTCTTGGTATAGGCTGGATATTAATCCCTTATGTCATGTATGATTTGCAAATATTTTTTTCTCATTGTCTTTTCACACACTTTTAGTGTCCTTTAATGCAACAAAAGTTTCAACGTTCAATTTATTAATCCTTTTATTCTATTGCCTGTGCTTTTGGTGTCATATGTAAGAAATCACTGCCAAATCCTATGTCAAGAAGCTTTTCCTTTATGTTTTCTTCTAAGTGTTTGATAGTTTTAACTCTTATATTTAGGCCTTTGATCCATTTTGAGTTAATTTTTGTATGTTGTGTAAACGAAGTGTCCAACTTCATTCTTTTGCATGTGGTTATCCAGTTTTCCTAACCATTTTTATTGAACATAGATTTTCAAATATTGAACTAGATTGCATCTTTGGGATGAACCCCACGTGGTTGTGATGTATTAGATTTGCTAATATATCATTTGCTGTATTTATTGCATCTATTTTCATGAGGGATATTGTTCTATAGATTTCTATGGATGTTTTTTACTGATTTGGTTATAGGGTGATGCTGGACTCAGTAAATGAACAGGAAGTGTTTGTTCTCTAATGTTTTCTGAAAGAGATTGCATAGAACTGGTATTATTTCCTCATTAAATGTCTGGCATAATTCACCAGTGGAACCACCTGGGTCTGGAGTTTTCTTTTTATAAGTGTTTTAAACTAGAAATTCAATTTCATTAATAGATATAGGAATATTTGGGTTATTCATTTTCTTCAGTGTGTTTTGGTTGTTTAATTGGTTCATTTTACCTAAGTTATTACATTTAAAGGCATGAAGTTGTTCCTAGTGTTTCCTTATTATCCTTTTAGTATCTGTGAGGTTAGTAGTGATGTCCCCTCTTTCATTCTTGTATTGTTCACTTGTGGCATCTTTCTTTTTATCTTGGTCAGTCTTGCTAGAGGTATGCTAATAATAATCCTTTTCAAGGAATTAGCTTTTTTTGTTGATTTCTCTATTCTTCTCTTTTCAATTTCAGTATTTATAGTCTAATTTTAATTATTTCCTCCTTTCTACTTCCTTTGAATTTAATTTGGTTTCCTTCTCTAGTTTCATAAGGTGGAAGCTTAAGTTACTTGTTTTGGATCCTTCTTTTCTAAAATAAGCAAGTAATGCTCAAACTGCCCTGTAAAGTACTGTTTAACTGCATTTCAGAAATATGTTCTGTTTTCATTTTAATTATGGTTACAATATTTTAAAAATTTCATTTAGGCTTCCTTCTTAACTCATGGGCTTCTCAAAGTGTAATGTTTAAATTAAAAATATTTGGTCATTTCCCACACTGGGGCCTGGGGGGGTGGAGGGCTAGGGGAGGAATAGCAGGGGGTTGGGGGGATTGAGGAGGGATAGCATTAGGAGAAATACCTAATGTAGATGATGGGGCGATGGATGCAGCAAACCACCACCATGGCATGTGTATACCTAAGCAACAAGCCTGCATAATCTGCATATGTACCCCAGAACTTAAAAGAATAATAAATAAATTTTTAAAAAGTTTGGTGATTTCCCATACATTTTTAAAAATTAATTTTGAGGTGAATTACTTTATGACATCAGAAAGTAATTTTGAGTGCGTTGTATGATTTTTAAATTCTTTTAAATTTGTGTAGGTTTGTTTTATGGTTCAGAGTATGATCTATTATGAAGAATGTTCCATGTGTACTTGAAAATACTGTACATTCTGTTGGCGAATAGAGTACTTTAATTTAAATTGGTGTAGTATAGTGCACATTATATATCTTTACTGATTTTCTGCCTATTATTCTTTTTTTAAAGTTTTCTTTTTTGGGGGGGAAAGTGCTTCTTATATAAGGGCAGCTGCTAAATACAGAGACCTCTGCAACAATTATTTGTTTTTTCTTAAAGTGAGAGAATGAGAGGGATCCAAGGAATCAAAGCAGTAGACGGACAAACCAGGAGCACCCCCGAGTTATTTTCAGGAAACAGAGCAGCAAAACACAAAGGTAAAATTTCCAATCAAGGAATTCTTCCAACAACTTAACTTTAGCTAGTCTCAGGGATTCCCAAGCCCTCCCCTTCAGTGGAAAAGTAGTACTTACTACTGCAAACGCATTAATCCACTACAATACACACCTTACAACAGAGTTTTGAATTGTATCTCTCTACCTGAAAACTCAGGGGTGGGATGAGGCAAATACCCACAAAAACAAACACAAAAACCTGACAACAAAATGCCCCAAATGAGGACAAAGGTTTTTCAGAAAGTGCCTGTACTGGAAAGGCTAGATCATAAAGCATTAAATACTACTGTGTATCCAAGACCCAGTTTGTGTTAATATATGGGATAAGCATGTAGTTTTAACCTGTATGGCTAACCTCATTGCTCTATTTATGTAGACAGAGCTATTGACAACTACCAATATGCTGCTTTGTCCTTTAAGATCTATCTGTCACACAAGGCTTAAACCACTAAACCAAGTTTTTCTACTACCTACCTATTATTCTTAGCAGGTACTGAGAAAGGAATAGTTTCCAACTATAATTGTAGATTTGTCTGTTTCTCCTTTCAAATCTATCCATTTGTGGCACATTGTATTTACACATTTAGTATTGTAATGTCTTCTTGGAAAATTAACTCTTATCATTATATAATGTGCCTCTTTATCCCTGATAATATTCCTTTTCCTGAAATTGACTTTGAAATTAATGTATCTATTCTAACTTTATTGCATGTTACATGCTATATTTTTATTCATTCTTTTACTTTTAACGTAGCTATGCCTTTATGTATCAATTGAGTTTTGTGTAGACAGCACTGGGTCTTGCTTAAAAAAAAATCCAATGTGACAATATCTGTCTTTAACTGATGTGTTTAGAACATACACATTTATATTGATAATTAATATGCTTGGAGTAAAATGTGCAGTCTTACTAGCTATTTCCTACTTACTCCTTTTTTTTAATTTTTCCATCACTGTTTTTAACTAAGGAATTTTTATTATTCCATTTTATCTTATTATTTGTATCTTTAAAAAAGTTTAGTGGTTTTCCTAATGTTTATAATGTACATTTAAAAATAATATGAGTCCAGGGGAAAAGGCCATTTAAAAATTAAATAAACCCTTAAAAACTATGAGTCTACCTTTGAATATTATATTTCCTCATGTGAATCCCTTATAAAGAGATTTCCCCAACTTTTTCCTCCTATCATTTAAGTGCCTATCTTTATATATTTTACTTTTATGTATGTATAGACATGCATACTCTATTACTATTTTCTCAAACAGTTATATTTAAGAGCAATTAAAAATTAAGACTAAAGGGTTTTACCTTAATCAATTTCATGTAATGATCTTCATATCCTTGTATAGATCCCCGTTTCTGACTTATATCATATTCCTTCTTTCTGAAGATCTTCCTTTAAAATATTTTGAAGGATAGGTTTGCTAGTAGTAATTCATTTAGTTTTTGTCCATCAGAGATTATTCTTTATTTTTAAAGGATACTGGGTATAGGGCTGTGGTTTGACAGTTTGTTCTTTAACACTGTAAAAGTGTCATTCCATTTTCTTGCTTGTTTGGTTTCTGATGAATAATCTGCTATAATTCTTATTCTTGTTCTCTGTAGCTAATACTGTGTTTTTGTTTTTTTTTTTGTTGTTGTTGTTTCTCAAGGTTTTCTTTGTCTTTGTTTTGAATATGATATTGTTCAGGTTGTATTTTCTCCTTCTGAGATTCCAAATAAATGTATAGACTGATACTGCCCCAAAGCTTTCGAATGCTTTTTTCTTTCATTATTTTTCCTCAAGTTTACTGATATTTCCTTGCTTTGTTGAGCTTACTCATAGGCCCACCTACAGTATTCTTTAACTCTGTTATTATTTCTTTTATGCTATTGAAATAGGAATTCAGCAGGACTAATTTCCAAGACAATAGGTCACATGACTCTGCTAAGACAGGAGACAGTAAAAGAAACCAGCCCAAACCAGCTAGAACCAAAATGCTGATGTAAGCAACCTCTGGTTACCTTCACTGCTCATTATACACTAATTATAATTCATTAGCATGCTAAAAAACACTCCACCAGTGCCATGACCATTTATAAATGCATGGTAATGCCTGGAAGCAATGCCTGTATGCTCTGGATGGAAAGAAAACTCCAGTTCCGGGAGCTCCCTGCCCCTTTCTCAGAAAACTCATGAATAATGCATGCCTTATTTAGCATATGATTAGGAAATAACCATAAAAATACTCAACCAATAGCCCTTGGGTCTACTCTACCTACGGAGTAGCGACTCTTTTATCCTTTTACTTTTTTAATAAACTTACTTTCACTTTATACTGTGGGCTTGCTCTTAAATTCTTTCCTGTGTGAAGTCATGTACCCTCTTGCCCTCCCAGGCTGAGCCCCAACTTTGGGGTTTGCCCTGCAACACTGGGGTTATTCCCAGTATGCCACATGTACACTAGTGATAACTTGTGTTTAGGGTGAGTGCTAAGTTTCCAGAAATTTCTTCTCAATTTTTGTCCCCAGTTTTCTTTCAGTCTTCCCTTCATGGTACTCCCCAGACAGAATCTGTTCTTTGCAGCTCTCCCAACTATATTTTCCTGCTGTTTTAAGGGGATGCTTGTTAGTGTTATATTGAGTGTGGGGGATACAGGTGTTCTATAATGACTAGAACTAAGCTGCAGTCTTAGGCATGCACTAAGGGTCTCAGATCTGTGGCTCTCACCAGTGCTTTTCTTCTTCTCTAGCCAGAGTACTGGGCCTGGCATGTATTTATGCCTCATCCCTGGGAGTTAAGCCATTGTTGTGGTTCCTTTTAGTCAGTCAGCTGCAGTAACTTTCTACTATAGCCCAAAGATTACAGTTTTTGTTACAATGCCTCGTGAAGATTTAGACAGGCACTTGCACAGGGAAAATAGGAGAGCTGCCCTGGGTAGAGTTTTGATAGTAGCAGCTACAGCCAATGGAAACTTTCTTAAAATTCTGACAATCTCTGTAAGCACCTGGTGAGATTCCTGAAGCACAATCTGAAAGGGTGCAGCCCCCTCCCCCTCATCTCTGCTACCTCCAGTGCTTTGCTCTCACAGTAGCCTATGCCCAGCCTTTAGTATTTCTGTTATATATCGAGCTGAATCTTTCAGGTTTCAATGGCATCTTGGCAGCCATGGTCCTGGGTAAGCAAATGCTCAAGTCCTGTTTCTTTCTATGGGTGCCTTGTTTTAAGTGTGGGAGTAACACCTTCAGCCCTCTTCATCTCAAGGTAAAAATGGAAGTCTAAACCTTTATTTTTAATTAAACACTACTCAGTTTAACAAAAACAAAACAGTGCTTGGTGGAAAATGACAGCTTCCTCCCCCACTCACTGTTAGCAACTAATGTTAACAGGAACTTAGCTTTCTAGACAGGTTTTAATGTAGTCATACAAACACAAATACTTTTTTTTTTTAAAGCCTAGAAGTAACCAAACGATTTATTTATAATTTGGTTTTACATGTACATCATTTTATGGCATGGATACTTGGGACTACCTCATTTTTTTTTCCTTAGTGGCATATTTTTTCATTGTATGAGTGTATCATATTTTTAAACCAATCCCTTCTAAAGAATGACAATCAGTAAGTCAACAGGCAATTTTCTTTTTGATGGAATTTTAGTTTACATCCATTTTTCAATGTTATGATGTGCATGAATATATCTGTCATTACCCACATAATGAAGGGGTTCAATTGCTTGGGGTGGGGGTGACAGTCCAGTGACTACAACCAAGGAGGATTTATTATAATAGGGGGATTTTATTACTTGGAACAAGTAAGGAAGACATGGCATAATTTCCTCAAAAATGAAAACAGGGCTTTTATTAGGCTGGTTAGCTGAGTCACTGTATGTAGAGGTGGAGTAAAGGCAGCATAGGTAGAAACTGATCATGTTTCTACATATGTGGTGAGTATAGAGAATGGCAAATAAGCTCCTCCTTGGGCAGGGTGTCTAGTGTGCTAATGAGGAGAGTTCACCAAAGTTCATCTCCAACTCAGGCATGTCTGGATCCAACCTGTTTTGGGGGCTGAGCTTCTTCCTGGAACTTTTTGAAACAAGAACTCAAGATGCAACAGTTACACATGGGGAAAACCTGGGGCCCCTGGGCCACAGTATGAATTTGCTTATTTGGTTGATTTGTTCTGTGGTACTTAGAAAGATTCTCTCCTTGACCAAACTCTACTCACACTCCTCTGAGCTCTTTTACAAATTAATTTTGGCAAGAATCTTGCTAAGTCAGTTTAGCCATCCTTGACATCTACTAAGAGGTTCCTCATACTCTTATCCCCCAGGTGATGTCTGATCACCCTGGCCTGCCTGCAGCAAGAATTCTGTTAATTGGCTTAGCCAGAATTCCCCCTTATTCCTGATGTTTACTCTTAGAAATTTTCCATCCACTGACCCTGCTTCTTGGTTACAAATTCTCACTCTTCGTTGAATTCAGAGTTGAGCCCAATCTCTCTCTCCTACTGCAAGATTCCATTACAATGGTCCCCACACCTATCTCAATAGTCCTCTCTTGAATCAAGTCTTCTGTACTATCTGATATGGTTTGTATCTGTGTTTCCTTCAAATCTCCTGTTGAAATGTAATCCTGTGTTGCAAGTGGGTGTTGATGAGAGGTGTTTACATCCTGGGGGACAGATCCCTCATGAATGGTTTAGTGTCATCCCCTGGTGATAAGTGAGTTCTTGCTCTGAGTTCACATGAGATCTGGTTGTTTAAAAGGGTGTGGCACCTCCCCACTCTCTCTCTTGCTCCTCCTCTCACCATGAGATATGTTGGGTTCCCCTTCACTTTCTACTATGATCAGAAGATTCCTGAGGCCTCACCAGAAGCAGATGCCAGTGCCATTCTTACTGTACAGCCTGCAAAACTGTGAGCCAATTAAACCTTTTTTCTTTATAAATTACCGAGCCTCAGGTATTTCTTTATAGCGACACAAGAATGGACTAAGACACCATCTTTAACAAGTATTACGAATAGTTTTCCTTAACAGTACAAATTCCAAAACTAGAGAATTGTTCAATTAAAATGAGTACATTTAAAAGTATGATACATATGGCCAAATGGCCTTTCAAAAAGATTATATAAGTGTACAGTTTTACTAACATTATAGGAGGTTCCAGTCTCCCCATGCTCATCCAAACAGTCATCCCGAGGAAGGAGGGAAGGAAGAGGAAGTAGGAGGAGCTAAAAAACTAAAGGAATTCTTAGTCTTTCTGAAGAATACATTGGCAGTTTTATACTTCCAAATTATCTTGGAGATATCTATTTATAATTGGAAAAGTAAGACTCAATTAGTTTAGGAAACAATTTTAAAGAAAAATATTTTTTTCTTTTTCTTTGTTTATTTAGCACTCAGAAAATGATTTGGTTCCAATGCAAGGAAAAATATTTTTAGCACTCTAACACAGTGCTTTCATGTACTTGACTTCCCTTGAACTATTCATTCATAAAGCTACTTGTTAAAATTATATACTCATTTCTACATAGCTTTAAAAATTTTCACATTTTAATATTTTCCCACATAAAATAAATTTAATATTTATTCTATCACCTTGCTAAAGTCTAACAGTGAATGGAAGTATGTAATTTACTTAATTGGAATTTATTCTCAGGAATAGTTAACAAGTGAAAATCTATGACAATTTTTACTATTCATGATGGTAAAATTTTATTTTTCAAAAGAGAAAAATGTGACAGTACTAGAAGAAATATGGGTGATGAAGTGTTTTGTTTTTAAGGAATGACAAGCAGTAAGTCAACAGGCAATTTTCTACTTTACTTCCTTTTCTCTTTCCTTTTCCCCTCAGAAAGGCTGGTCAGACATCCCTCGCTAGATCTGAGCATAACAATTAAGATTAAAAAGAAAAATGCCTGTACATTTTGAGTCTAAATTTCCTGTAAGATGTGCTTTTTTCAGAATTGAATTTTAGACCATGGTCTACACATAAACACCTTAACATTTTTTCCCTCTGAACAGTGAACCCAATTATACAGAATTTTTAAACAAAAATTTAAAACTTACTAATATATTAACATTTTTCAATGATAAATTTATATTTCTATTATAATTTTAATAGCTACATTTAAGACTTTTAGGTTCAGGGGTACATGTGCAGGTTTGTTGTATAGGTAAATTCATGTCATAGGGGTTTGTTGTACAGATTATTTCATCACCCAGGTAACAAGCCTAGTCCCTAATAGTTATTTTTTCTGCTCCTCTTCACCTTCCACCCTCAGGTAGCCCTCAGTGTCTGTTGTTCACGTCTATGTGTCCATGTGTTCTCATCACTTAGCTCCCACTTATAAGTGAGAACAAGTGGTATTTGTTTTGTGTTCCTGTGTTAGTTTGCTAAGCATAATTGCTTCTAGCTCCATCAATTTTCCTGCAAAGGACATGACCTTGTTCACTTTTGTGACTCCATAATATTCTGCAGTGTATATGCAGCACATTTTCTTTATCCAGTCTACCACTGATAGCCATTTGCTATTGTGAATAGTGCTTCAATGAACATATGCATGCATGTGTCCTTATGATGGAAAGATTTATGTTCTTTTGGGTATATACTCAGTAATGAGATTGCTGGGTCAAATGGTAGTTCTGTTTTTAGCTTTTTGAGGAATTGCCACACAGCTTTCCATAATGGCTGAACTAATTTACACTCTCACCAACAGTGTATAAGTGTTTCCTTTTCTCTGCAACCTTGACAGCCTATGTTATTTTTTGACTTTTTAATAATAACCATTCTGACTGCTGTGAGATGGTATCTCATTGTGGTTTTGATTTGCTTTTCTCTAATGATTGGTGATATCAATGAGCTTTTTAAATATGCTTGTTGGCCACGTGCATGTCTTCTTTTAAAAAGTGTCTGTTCATGTTCTTTGCCCATTTTTAATGTTTTTTTTTCTTAATTTTTTTTAAGTTCCTTATAGTGATGGATAATAGACCTTTGTCAGACGTATAGTTTGCAAATGTTTTCACTTGTTCTGTAGGTTGTCTGTTTACTCTGTTTATAGTTTCTTTTGCTCTGCAGAAGTCCTTTAGTTTAATTAGATCCCATTTGTCAGTTTTTGCTTTTGTTGGAATTGCTTTTTGAGTCTTCGTTATGAAATTTTGGTCAGCTCCTATGACCAGAATGACAATCCCTAAGTTGTCTTTCAGTGTTTTTATAGTTTTGGATTTTGGTACCTTGAGTTGATTTTTGTATATGGTAAAGGGAAAGTGTCCAGCTTCAATCTTCTGCATATGGCTAGCCAGTTATCCCAGTACCATTTATTAAATAGGGAATCCTTTCCCCATTGCTTGTTTTTGTAAGCTTTGTCAAAGATCAGATGGTAGTAAGGTGTGCAGCATTATTTCTGGGCTCTTTATTCTGTTCCATTGGTCAACATGTCTGTTTTTGTACCAGTACCAGGCTGTTTTGGTTACCATAGCCCAATAGTATAGTTTGTAGTTGGGTAGTGTGATTCTTCCTGCTTTGTTCTTTCTGCTTAGGATTCCCTTGGCTATTTGGCTTTTTTTTTTTTTTTTTTTGGTTCCATATGAATTTTAACATTTTTTTCTAGTTCTGTGAAGAATGTCATTGGTAGTTTGATAGGAAGAGCATTGAATCTGTAAATTGCTTTGGGCGGTATGGCCATTATGATAATATTGAGTCTTCCTATCCATGAGCATGGAATGTTATTTATTTGTGTCATCTCTGATTTCTTTGATTAGTGTTTTGTAATTTTCATTGTAGAAATTTTTCACCTGCTTGGTTAGCTGTATTCCTAGGCATTTTATTCTTTCTGTGAAGGGGAATGAGCTCCTGGTTTGGCTTTAAGCTTCGCTGTTGTTGGTGTACAGGAATGCTAGTCAATTTTGTATGTTGATTTTCTATTCTGAAAGTCTGCTAAATTTGTCTATCAGCTTAAGCAACTTTTGGGCCAAGGCTATGGGATTTTCTAGATATAGAATTATCATCATCTACAAATAGGGATAGTCTGACTTTCTTACCATTTGGATGCCCTTTATTTTCTCTTACGTGATTGCCCTATGACTAGGCTTCCAATACCATGTTGAATAGGAGTGATGAGAGATGGAGGGCATCCTTATCTTGTGCTAGTTTTCAAGGGTAATGCTTCCAGCTTTTGCCCATTCAGTATGATGTTGGCTGTGGGTTTGTCATAGATAGCTCTTATTTTAAGGTATGTTCCTTCAATACCTAGTTTGTTGAGAGTTTTTAACATGGAAGGATGTTGAATTTTTTGAAAACCTTTTCTACATCTATTGAAATAATCATGTTTTTGTCTTTAGTTCTGCTTATGTGACACATAAATCACATTGATTGATTTGTGTATGTTGAATCAAACTTGAATCTCAGGTATAAAGCTTACTTGATTGTGGCGAATTAGCTTTTTGATATGCTGTGGAATTCAGTTTGCTAATATTTTGTTGGGAATTTTTGCATCAGTGTTCCATCAAGTATATTGGTCTGAAATTTTCTTTTTTTGTTGTGTCTCTGCCAGGTCTTGGTATCAGGATGTGGCTGGCCTCACAGAATGAATTGGGGAGGAGTCTTGCCTCCTCAATGTTTTGGAATAGTTTCAGTAAGAATGGTACCAGCTCTTCCCCTGTACATCTGGTAGAATTTGGCTGTGAATCCACCTGGTCCAGGGCTTTTTTTGGTTGGTAGGCTATTTGTTACTGATTTAATTTTTGAGCTTATTATTGGCCTGTAAGGGATTCAATTTCTTCCTGGTTCAGTGTTGAGAGGGTGTATGTGTCCAGCAATGTATCCATTTCTTCTAGAATTTCTAGTTTATGTGCATATAGGTGTTTATAATAGTCTCTGATGATTATTTGCATTTCTGTGGGGTCTGTGGTAATATCCCCTTTGTTGTTTCTGATTGTTTCAATTTGGATCTTCTCTCTTGTTAGTCTAGCTAGTGGTCTAATTAATTTAAAAAAATAAGCTCCTGGTTTCATTGATCTTTTTAATGTTTCCTTTTTTTGTGTCTTATTCTTCTTCAGTTCAGCTTTGATTTTGGTTATTGTTTTCTGCTAGCTTTGGGTTTGGTTTATTCTTGCTTCTCTAAAATCTCTTTTTTGATTTTAAGTTATTGAGATTTTTCTAACTTTTTGATATGGGCATTTAGTGCTATAAATTTCCCTCTTAATACTGCCTTAGCTGTGTCTCAGAGATTCTGATATGTTGTATTTTTGTTCTCAGTAATTGAAAATAACTTCTTGATTTCTACCTTAATTTCATTATTTACCCAAAATTCATTTGGGAGCAGGTTGTTTAACTTTTCTGTAATTGTATCATTTTGAGTGATTTTCTTAGTTTTGGATTCTGTTTTTATTGCACTGTGGTCTGAGAGAGTGATTGGTATGATTTTGGTTCTTTTACATTTGCCGGGGATTGTTTTACATCCAAATGTGTGGCTGATTTTAGAGTAAACGCCATGTGGTGATGAGAATATATATTCTCCTGTTTCTGGGTGGAGCATTCTGAGGTGTCTATCAGGTACATTTTGTCAAGTGTTGAGTTCAGGTCCTGAATTTCTTTGTTAATTTTTTGCCTCAATGATCTAATACTGTCAGTGGAGTGTTTTGAAGTGTCCCATACAATTACATGGGAGTCTAAGTTTCTTTGAAGGTCTCTAAGAATTTGCTTTATGAATCTCTGTGCTCTTGTGTTGCATGCATATATACTTAGGATAGTTAGGTCTTCTTGTTGAATTGACCCCTTTACCATTATGTGATGCCCTTCTTTGTCTTTTTTGACCTTTGTTGGTTTAAAGTCTGTTTTGTCTGAAATTAGGTTTCTAATGCCTGCTTTTTTCTGTTTTCCATTTGCTTGGATTTTTCACCCTCCCTTTATTTTGAGCCTATGGGTGTCATTGCTTGGGAGACAGATTTCTTGCAGATAGCATACTATTGGATTTGCTTATTTATCTACTTGCCTCTCTGTGTCTTTTCATTGAGGCATTTAGCCATTTACACTCAAGATTAGTATTGATATGTGTGGATTTGATCCTGTCATCATGTTGTTAGCCATTTAATATGCTGACATGTTTGCAGGTGCTTTATAGTGTCAATGGTGTGTGTACTAAAATGTGTTTTTGTGGTGGCTGGTAATGGTCTTTTCTTTCCATATTTATTGCTTCTTTCAAGAGCTCTTGTAAGGCAGGTATGGTGGTAACAAATTCCCTCAGCATTTGCTTGTCTGAAAAGGATCTTATTTCTCCTTCACTTATGAAGCTTAGTTTGGCCGATAGGAAATTCTTAGTTGGAGTTTATTTTCTTTAAGAATGGTGAATATGGGCCCCCAATCTCTTCTGGTTTGTAGGGCTTCTGATGTGAGGTCTGCTGTTAGCCTGATGGGCTTCTCTTTGTAGGCCTGTACTTTCTCTCTAGCTGCTTTTAACATTTTTTTCTTTCACTTAGACCTTGGAGAATCTGAGGATTGTGTGTCTTGGAGATAATCTTCTTATGAAGTATTTTGCAGGGGTTCTCTGCATTTCCTGAATTTGAAAGTTCGTCTCTCTAGCTAGGTTGGCAAAGTTCTTATGGATGATATCCTGAAATATGTTTTCCAAGTTATTTCCATTCTCCCCATATCTTCCAGTGATGCCAATAAGTCATAGATTTGGTCTCTTTACATAATCCCGTATGTCTTCAAGGTTATGCTTTTTTCTTTTCAGTTCTCCTGAACCCTGATGATCTTCATTCCTATCCATATTCTGAATACCATTTCTGTCATTTCAGTCATTTAAGCCTGGTTAAGAACACTTGATGGAGAACTAATGCAGTCATTAGGAGAAAAGAAAATACTCTCTGACTTTTTGAGTTGTCAGAGAGTTCTTGCACTAGTTCTCTCTCATCTTCGTGGGCTGATGTTATTTCAGTCTTTTAAGTTGCTGCCTTTTAGATTTTTTCTTTTATCCTGTTTGATGATATTAGGGGTTTGATTGTGGCATAAGGTGGGTTAACTGGCTTCATTATTGGAAGATTTTGGGGTGCCAAGACTTACCTCAGGAATCCTGAACTGCATGTTCTAACTCTGGGGAACTTGTATCAGGCCCCAGCTTTGTTCTCTAGCTCCTTGACATAAGGAACCTGCTGTGCTGGAGGGGCTGAGGTATTCCCAGACCAGAGGCCACAATACTCTGATGGGAAATCTGAACCAAAGCACTTCATAGGGTGGTGGCAGCAAGATCCATCCTCGTTTGCATGTGCTAGCAGCAGTGGCAGTGGGAGCACAGTGTGGTGCACACTCATCAGCTGTAGCACAGTGCCAGTGGGTGCCAGATTGCAAGCTTCTGTGTGGATATTCACAGAAGTGGCCATGGTAGTATGGCTTACGTGGGTAGGGGGGGAGTCCCCCACCAGCAACTGTGTGCACATTCATGCCAGTTGTGGTGTTAGCACAGGGGCAGGGTGCTGATGGGTGCAGGACTGTGTGTGCCCTCTGTGTGCATTCATGCTGGTGGCCACTCAGGGTGGGTGTATTAGTCTGTTCTCATGCTGCTATAAAGAACTGCCTGAATACTGGGTAATTTATAAAGGAAAGAGGTTTAATTGACTCACAGTTCAGCATGGCTGGGGATGCCTCAGGAAACATAATTATGGTGGAAGGGGAAGCAAACATGTTCCACTCTACAAGGCAGCAGGAAGGAGAAATGCTGAGTAAAGGGGGTAATGTCCCTTATAAAACCATCAGATCTCATGAGAATTCATTCACTATCACAGGAACAGCATGGAGATGACGACCCCCATTATTCAATTACCTCCAACTGGGTCCCTCCCGTGACACATGGGGATTATGGGAACTACAATACGAGATTTGCCTGGGGACACAGCCAAACCATATCAGTGGGGGGTGGGTACACTGTTTTCCATGACTAGTTTTGCATCAGTGGCAGTGTTGGCACAGGGATGAGGTGCTGCGGGGGGGAAGGGCTGGTGAACCCTGTGCCTGCCAGTGCTCCAATGATAACAGCAGTATAGCCAGGGGAGGGGTATGAGGTGGGTGAAGGTGCGTTCATACAGCAGTGGCATAGCAGGGTGTGCGTGCACACATACATGCTGGCAGGGAAGGGAAGGCAAGGTCCACCTGTGCTCACATGTGCTGGCAAAGTGATGTGGGGGGGTATTTGTAGGTGAGTGTCTGAAGGCAAAGGGGAACTGGGGAGGTTGCCGTGGGGGGAGGGCACAGGTGGGGCCTGTCTGCAGGGGTCACTCTGCTGGAGCACTGTGCTGGTCAGGCATGGTCTGCCATCACAGGAGCTATGAGGTACCTGGGAACTGCACTGCAAGCAGGCATGGTTAGGCTGGGGCCCCGGGTGTGGCTAGCAGACTGAGGGGTGCACAGGTTGAACCCCATCTCATGGGCAAAACTGCCCTTCAGAGTTCAGGTCCGAAGTTCTCCTAGGGTTAAAGTCTCCTATGGGAGCAAGTTGAGCCTAGGAGGATGGGCATCCTTAGCCATGCTCCACTGCAGACTTGCAACTCCCACACCAAACCCTCTTGGCTCCACAAGGGCTGGAGTTCTGCCCCTGTCACTTCTCTAAGGGCTTTCCCCACAAACTCAAGTGCTCATGGTAGTCAAGGGTTCTTCTCCTACTGGAATTCCAGAGGCCCATGGCTAGAGTGGGTTGCTCCTTGCACATTCAACTCATCCATTCTGTAGGAATTGTTGGGGACCAGGAATTAGCTCAGTGCATGATAGCTCTATGCAGGGTTCCCAGTTTCCTCTCCCTTCAGCCCAGCATCTGTGTCTTCCTTCCATCCACTCTCATTACCTTCCCTCTGAAGATCTGCTAGGAGTATGCCAGTTAGTAGTCATGAATTCACTTTCCCCCCCGCCCCATGGTAGATACACATTTTCCCATGGTAGCCGGCATAGAGCTAGTGGGAACAACAGTGGGCAATATGGTCTTTGCCCTCCAATTATTAGGGGTCTGTGTTCTGATTGCTGATTCTAATCACAGAAGTACAGACATAGAGATGGAAAATATTTTTGCAAACCCCACCTCTGTTGTTGCAAGTTTCTCTCTCTTTGGCTGAAGTGACTTCTAGGGGAATATAAAAGGCTGGCACCTTTTGTTCCCTTTCAGTTTTTTCTCTTTCCTTTTTTTGGGGGGGAGTCAGACATATAAGGACTAGGACATTCAAAAGCAACCTCAGGGAAGGGAGCAGGCTAAGAAAAAAACCTAAGAACATCTTAAGTTTATACCTCAGGGTGAGCCCCAGTGCAGACACACCCTACAAAAGTTGAAACAAAGCAAAACAATAAAATGACAAACTCATGGCTGGGCATGTTGGCTCATGCCTTTAATCCCAGCATTTTGGGAGGCTGAGATGGGAGGATTGCTTGTATTCAGGAGTTCAAGACCAGCCTGGACAACATAGTGAGTCCTCATCACTACTAGAAAACAAAAATTTAGCCAGGTGTGGTGGTGGACACCTGTAGTCCCAGCTACTCAGGAAGCTGACGTTGGAGGACTGCTTAACCCTGAGAGATTGAGGCTGCAGTGAGCTGTGATCATGCCACTGCATTTCAGCCTAGCTGATAGACTGAGAGACCCTGTCTCAAAAGCTAAACAAAACAAAAAAACTGCAAACTGGGAAATGAGGGGAAACTGATTCTAGAGTTATTGCATTATGATACATGTGGTAAAATTGGATACAAATGTCCAGTTTTAACATAAAAGTCACAAGGCCCAGGAGGTGGAGGTTGCAGTGAACCAAGATTGTGCCACCACACACTAGCCTGGTGACAGAGTGAGACTCCATCTCAAAAATAAATAAATAAATAAATAAGTCACAAGGCATAATAAGAAAAAGGAAAGGATGGTCCACTCAAAGGAAAAAATAAATCACCAAGAACTCCCTGAGAAATATCATATTATCAGATAATGGATTTATTAGACAAAGATTTTAAAACACCTGTCTTAAAGATACTCTAAGAGCTAACATAAGACATGGACAAGGTCAAGAAAATGATTATAAACAAAATGGAAATATCAATAAAGGAAGAAAATGTAAGAAACCAAAATGAAATTCTGGACCTGTAGAGTACAGTAACTTAAATGAAGAATTCATTGAAGGGGTTCAAAAGTAAATTTGAGCAGATAGAAATAAAGAATCAGTGAACCCGATAGAACAATTCAGATTTCAAGTCTGAGGAAAAGAAAGAAAAGAGGTTGCAGAAAATGAACAGAGCTTAGGGGAACCTGTGGGATACTATCAAGTGAACTAACATGTATTGTGAGACTCTCAGAAGAAGAGAGAAAGAGGCAGAGAGAATGTGGAGGAAAAAAAACAGCTTCCAAAATTTGATGAAAAACATGAATATAAACATTCAACAAATTCCAATCAGGATAAAGCCAACGAGACTCAGACAAAGACAAATTACAATCAAATTTTAGAAAGACATACACAAAGAGAATCCTAAAAGCAGCAAGAGAGATGTGACATCATATACAAGGAGCATTAGGCTATTTTTGCATTGCTATAAGGAAATACTGGGGATGGCAGAAGTGATAGAAAAAAAAAAAAAGAAATACCTGAAGCTGGGTAACTAATAACAGAAAGAGATTTCTTTGGCTTACACTTCTGAAGGATATACAACCATGGCACCAACATCTGCTTGGCTTCTGGTGAGGGCCTCAGGAAGCTTATGATCATGGTGGAAGGCTAAGAGAGAGGCCAACTTATCATATGGCAAGGAAAGGGGCAAAGAGGGAGGAGGTGCCACATACTTTTAAACAACTAGATCTTGTGTGAACTCAGGGCAAGAACTCACTTATCACGAAGAGGATGCTTAACCATTCATGAGTGATCTACTAGTATGATCCAATCACCTCCCACCAGGCCCCACCTCCAACATGGGGAATCGCATTACATGACATTTATTTTGTGTGTGTGTGTGTGTGTGTGGGTGGGTGTGTTGCTTGTGACTCTTTTTACAACATGAGATTTAGAGGAGACAAACATCTAAACCATATCACAAGGTATACCAATAAGATCATGAGCAGATTTCTTATCAGAAATTTTGGAGGCCAGAAGGCAGTGAGTTGATACGTTCAAAATGCTGAAGGAAAAAAAAAATCTCTTTCAATCAAGAATCCTATATGTGTATGGAGATATGTCAGAAGGATGAATGACTAGATGTTCCTAGTGCTTTTCCCAGAGGGGGCTGGAGCTGCACCCTGTTTCCATGGCCTGAGCTGTTATGGTGCCATGACATCTTGAAACTGGAGCTACGGCTGCTCTGTGCACCCTGCTTTGGAGACCTTAGAAGCCATTGTGTCTTCTATTCCTGAGGCTTGCTGCCATTGCACCCCATACCCCCAAAGCCTGGGTGGTACAGTGATGCACCATTTTTAAGCTGAGCTGCTGCTGTACCCCACTACCACAGAGCTGCTGCTCCATCCTCCTGGGTCCCAGTTGCTGCTGTGTCTGGCCTCTCTGGGCATGAGTAGAGTCAGTGCCTGTCTTGCTGGGAATCAGAACTGTGGCTAAGTGATGCCACCCTACTTCCTGGGGCTGAGCTGACACAGTGCCCACCTCTCTGGAAACTGTAGCTGTGGCTATGCTGTGCAGCCTCACCTCCTTTGGCTGAAGCGTCGTGGTACCCCCTGGCTACCCAGAAACCAGAACCTCAGATGAGCTGTGCAGCCCCTACTCCCCAGGACCCAAAACTGCAGTTGTGTTGTGTGATTCTGGTTCTCCCTAGGAACCAGAATCACTCCCTGAAATCTGAGCTGCTGAGGTGCTCCACCGAGGGGAATGGCACTTGCCTCTTGGGAACTATAGATGTGCCCTGCCATTCCTGGGTACTTGCTGCCACTGTAGCCTGTCTCCCATAGCCTTGGGCTACTATGGTGTTCCACCATCCCAAGATTTGGAGTCACCATTGTGTAGTGCCCCATTCCCTGGGGCCCAAGTTGCTGCTGCACTCTGACACTCCCGTGACCTGAATTGATTCTCTGCCCCACACTCGGGCCTGAGCCTCCAAAGCACCTGTTCATTCCTGAGCCATGCCACTACTGCACTCTGCTTCTCAAGGTCAAAGTCAGAGCTACACCCTTACTCCCTGGGCCCAAGCTGCTGGGGGCACACCTCAGAGTCCTAGACTTTAGCTCCATGAGCAATCTGCGTATTCTCAAACTGTGGTGAGCACACCCCTTCCCCAGGTTCCAGGTGTCACAGTAGTTGCATGAGCCTAAGAGACCAGGACCTCAGCTCTATAGCCACTTAGAGGGCAGGGGTCCTGGAATTTAGAGCCACTATGGCTACCTGTAGGCCATGTTGGACCTGGTACCAAGAGGGATCTCCTTAACTAGGACTTCCCCTTGTGAGGAAAAGGAAAACAGGAGGCTCTCAAGAGACCTTGCCACTGAGGACCCTAACAGCTCATGCTTCTGTTGCTTATGCCACAGACTCCTTCAGCCAGGCCCCCAAAGTCTCCCACAGTCTTTTCCAATGTTGACCTTAGCTGATGGAGCTGCATGAAGACTACAGTGCTATAGCCACTAAGAACTGGAGGGAGCTGCCACATCCCACTCAACTGGGACCCTTGGACCCTCCTGCAGCTGAAAGTCTTTCCCCAAGGAAGCCAATCTATAAGGTTAGAAAGAGGTGATTGCACCATCAAATTGTACAGACATGAATGCAAAGGCAAAAAAAATATGAAAAAGGAAACATGATATCACTAAAGGAACACAGTAATTCCCCAATAACAGACCCCAAGGAAATGAAGAGCTACGAATTGCCAGAGAAGAAATTCAAAATAATAATTTTTTGAAAGGAAGCACAGTGAGATAAAAGAGAACACAGATAGACACTTAAATAAAATCAGAAAAATAATTCATTAATGGGATGAAACATTCAACAAAGAGAAATCATAAATAAGAATCAAATAGAAATCCTGGAACTAAGAAATACAATCAATGAAATAAAAACGGCAATAGACAGCTTCAACAGGAAACCCAAGTAGGCAGGACAAAGAATCTGTGAACTTATAGACAGGCATTTTGAAATTACCCAGTTGGTGTAAAAATAAATAAATAAATAAATAAAAGGAATGAAGAAAGCCTATAAAACTTATGGGATATCATTAAGTGAACCAATATATGTTTTTTGGAAATTTAAGTAGCAGACAAGACAGAGAAAAGGGCAGTAAGCTTAAAGAAATAATGGATGGAAACTTTCCAAAATCTTAGGAGAGATATAGATATCCAAAGTATGAAGCTCAAAGTTTCCCAAACATGTTAAACCCAAAAGGTCTTCTCTGGCTCATCATAATCAAATTCTCAAAATCAATGACAAAGAGACTTTGAAAGCAGCAAGAGAAAAACAACAGATCACATAAAAGGGAATCTCCATTAGACTGTCAGCAGATTTCTCAGCAGAAATCTCACAGGCTAGGAGAGAATGGGATGATATATTCAAAGTGCTTAAAGAGGAGGACAAATCTGCCAAGAATAGTATACCCTGCAAAGTTATATTTCAGTAATGAAGGGAAAAAAGTGTTTTCCAGACAGGCAAAAGCTGGGCTGTATCAACATTACACCTACTTTAAAGAAATGTTAAAGGGAATTATTCAAGTGGAAATTTGGGGGGGGAGTTTTAAAAAAAAAAAAAAAAAAAAAAAAAATTACTAACATGGAGAAACATGGAAGTATAAAACTCACTTGTAAAGGTCAATGTATAGTCAAATTCAGAATACTCTAAAACTATAATGATTGTATGTAAATAAATGTATCTCTAGTATAAAGGTTAAAAAGACAACACTATTAAAAAATAATAGTAACAATAATTTGCTAAGGGATGCACAATATAAAAATATGTAAATTGTGACATGAAAAACATAAAATGTGGGGGTTGGAGGTGATGTCTGGAATTTTTATATGTGATAGAGTTTGTTATCAGCTTAAAACAGATTGTAACTATAATGCTTTATGTAAGCCCTATGGTAACTATAAAGCAAAAAAGCTACAGCAGATACTCAAAGACAAACGAATCAAAACATAGGACTACAGAAAACCATCAAATGAAAAAAAGACTGCAAGAGAGACTGGGTGTGGTAACTCATGCCTGTAATCCTAGCACTTTGGGATACCAAGGCAAACGGATCACCTGAGCTCAGGTATTCAAAACCAGCCTGGGCAACATGATGAGACCCCATTTCTACTAAAAATACAAAAACTAGCTGGATGTGGTGGTGCTTGCCTGTAGTTGCAGCTACCTGAGGGGATGAGGTAGGAGGATTGCTTGTACACAGGAGGTTGAGGCTGCAGTGAGCTGAGATTACACCACGGTACTCTACCCTGGGTGACAAAGTGAGACCCTATCTCAAAAACAAAACAAAACAAGAGAGAAATGAACAAAGGCTCATAAACAACTAGAAAATAAAACACACAATGGTAGTAGTATATCCTTACCTATCCATAATAACCTTGAATGTAAAGGGACTAAATTCACCAAAGGACAAAAAGTGGCTGAATGGATACTGAAATAAGATCAAACTATATGCTGCCTATAAAAAATTCACTTTAGCTTTAAGGACCTCTGTGTTCTCTCTCTCTCATCCTCTTATGGTGATGTGAACACTGAATTTTGCTTTTTCCAAGGATGTTACCAAAGCATATGACACAAATGGAAAAGTAATGGGCTGAGCTCCCAACTCTCCATTAAAAAGATGTGGATATAAAGTATTAGTGAGGGAAAAAGTTTAGCAGTTTAAACTGATGGCAACATGATGGTTTTTGTTGCATACTTACATATATAAATTTCAATATTTGTTTTCCTATATGTTGTGGCTATTGTCTTTTTTCCCTGTTCCAGTAATTTTGATAGACAAACAAATTATACTACCAAATGAAATACTGCCTATGTCTCATTACTCAGCTCAACTTCACCTCACCTCATCAGTACTGTCATATCCATATCACTGATAAAAATGTTTCCCTTAGGAATATGGAATGACCTCTATGAATTGAGTTCAGTCTCCTCTCAGAATCCTTGTTAAAATTCTACACTTAACTCAGAAGATGAGTTCCCAAAACATGGCCCAAGTCATGCCCCCATGAACTCTACACACTGGCAGGGTTCCCTTTACCACTTGAAATGATGGTGGTTATTTTTTCAGGTCCTGACATATGTGAAGAATGTTTAGTCCATTTTGTGTTAACAGAACACCAGAAACTGCATAGCTTATAAATAAAAGTTTATTAAAAAAAAAAAAAAAAAACTTTTGGAGGCTAGAAAGTCCAAGATCAAGGGGCCACATGTGGTGAGAGACTTCTTGCTACATCATAACATGGCAGAAGGCATCACATGTAAGAGTGTGCCCATGAGAAAGCACAAGAGGGCTGAACTTGCTTTTATAACAAAGTCACTGTCTTGATAATAAACCCACTCATGTGAGAGAAATTAATCCATTCATGACGGGAGAGCACTCATGACCTAACTGTCTCTTAATGCTTCCACATCTGAACTCCATTGCATTAGGAATTAAGTTTCCAGCACATGAACTTTGGGGGACACATTCAAACCATAGCAAATGTGAAACTTCATTCTTTTTGCCCACGATGAGGGCCAACTCAACTGCCAGTCTCTGAATCCTCTTTTCTTTTGGAAATTGTTGTGATGTGATTCTACTGTCTAGATAACTCAGAATGCAGTTCCTGTGTAAAATGCATCATGGGACACAACTGAAATCACCTCCTGTGTAACATGGAAACAGAACTCAAGGCAAGAGTGGCCATTATATGCTGAAAAAAGCTAAGGGGTGGGTATGTGCTATCCTTCAATACTTGAAATAATTTTTCTCTAGAGTATTTATACATCTGGTGTGTAACTTCTATCCAGGAGTATAACAAAACACCCAAGGTTGACAGTACTTCAGCTTAGTTCTGGATTCTTAAAACTTCTAGCAGAGAGAAACTGGAGATGCATGAAGTCATGCAGGAGCTTTTTGTGGAAAAGAAATTTACTGGGAACTCAACAGTTATAAACTGGGCTAAGTCATGTTAGCCAGTTGACAGGAGAATAAAAGCCTTGAGATTTTAAAATTTTCAGAAACGATTTCATCAGAGAGTTAAAGAAAAATTGATGCTACTATACAATGAGGAACTCCAACACCCCCATCACATCATGGCGGAATCTCCTTTAGGCCTAATTTATCTTTTTGTTTTATGAGTTATAATCTTTCTTGAGGCCCTTTTAAGGAACATAAGCATTTATTGTTTTTTTTTTAAAATAATACTGGTAAAATATTTAATGCTGATAGTTATTACCTATTGCTCACTTATTAAGGAACTGACACAGATTAACTCAGAAAACTCTGTCAAAAAGGATTATAAGTAATTACCATCATTATGGTGATGAGGAGACTGAGACATATTGAAGGAGAACTGACTCTCCCAGGTCACAGCCGTATGGGAAGAAAGGGAATGGATACTCAAGCACTGATGTCAATAAGCCATTCAGTAAACTGAGAATCCACTAGGTCTCATAACAATACTGGGGACCCTAAACTCACTTTTATTATTTTAAAAGTTAACTGTATAGAAGTGTACTTTATGCAACTTATACAAATTTTTAGTATATTTTGATGGGTTCTAAAAATTTATACAGCTTTGTAAACTTCACCATTTATATATGGAACATTCCATCATAAAAAATTCATTTCTTCCTCTCACCAGTGGATCCTCACACCCCACTGCACCCAGTCTTAGGCAATGAATGGTCTACTTTCTTTCTATCCCTCTAGATTAGATGTCTTTCCTGGGATTTTATATAAATAGGATATAATACAGTCTACCCTCTTGTGCCTGGCTTCTTTTGCTCAGCACAATCTTAAGATTTATCCGTGTTGCTGCATGTATTAGCTCCTTCTTTGTACTGCTGTATTCCATTATATGGTAATATTACTGTTTATATGTTTTTCTGTTGATAGATATTCTAATTATTTACAATTTGGGGTTGAGTAAAGATTCTATGAACATTTGCATATAATTCTTTGTGTTTCTCTGGGGTAAATGCCTAGAACAAAAATTGCTGGTTGTCAGGAAGGTATTGTTATCTTTACAAGAAACTATGAAATGGATTTGTATTGCTATCACACGAACATGCACTTTCTTGCTGACCAAAACTTTGGACATTGTTTCTAGTATTTATTGGCCAACTATATATCTTTAGTGAAATATCTATTTTAACATTTTCCTTTTTTGGTCCATTATAACTGCATTGTCCGTATTATAAACATTCTTTATTTTTCCTTTAAGAGACAGAGTCTTGCTCGGTTGCCCAGGCTGGAGTACAGTGGCATGATCACAGCTCATCACAGCCTCAAAGTTCTGGGCACAAGCAATCCTCCCACCTCAGCCTCCCAAGTAGTGAGAACTAGGACTACAGGCATGTGCCACTATGCTTCATTACTTTTTGTAGAGATGAGGTCTCATTATATTGTCCAGGATGGCCTTGAACTCTTGGCTTCAAGCAATCCTCCTGCCTTGGCCTCCTGAAGTGCTGGGATTACACAGGTGAGCCACCATACCCAGTCAGTTTCTTTTGTTTTCTAACATAAATTTTGTACTGTAAGCGATTTTGTTTGGATCTGTGATTTATTTTGAGTAAGTTTTAAATTATGGTGTAAAGATCAAGTTGCATTTACAATATATAAGTATCATTACTGATACAGTTTGGCTGTGTCTCCACCTGGAATTGTAATCCCTATAATCCCCACATGTCAAGGGTGGGACCAGCCGGAGGCAACTGGATCATGGGGGGGCAGTTTTCCCCATGCTGTTCTTGTGATAGTGAGTCTCATCACATCTGATGGTTTTATGGCATCTGGCATTTTCCCTGCTTGCACTCACTCCATCCTGCTGCCCTGCAAAAAAGGTGCCTGCTTCTCCTTTGCCTTCTGCCGACTGTAAGTCTCCTGAGGCCGCCTCAGCCATGCAGAACTGTGAGTCAATTAAATCTCTTTACAAATTACCCAGTCTTGGGTATTTCTTCATACCAGTGTGAGAATGGTCTAATACAATTATCTTAGCATCATTTTTGAAAATAATAATAATTTTATCATCAAATTACCCTGGAACATTTGTCAAAAAACAACTGATGATGTTCAGTTATAACTCAGAGAAATAGAGAGCAGGAAAGAACACTGCTTCTATCCATAAACCAAGAAGACAGTTGGGAAGACTTTAACTTATCTTCACGGATATCTGAGGTCACAGAGCAAAAAAACTATCTGGAAAACTAGGTGGTTGTAGAGAGAAACAAAGATCCAAGCAGTTGTTTAACTGAGAGAAAGAATGCCAAATGCCACATAAAGTGACTCCAGTGGGAAAACTAGACAACATGCAATATCAGATAGATAACTGTGGCAAAGAGGTAAAAACTATAATAAAATTAAAATGCTAGAAATGAAAAAACAAAGAACCATAAATGAAGAATGCCTTCCAAGGGTGCATTATTACACTCAACACTGCTGGGAAAGAATCAGTGA
>JAZHEH010001992.1:0-13612 GCA_036589455.1 Ateles fusciceps | reverse complement strand
ACGTTGGTTTCTCGGCACCCCGCGGGCGGCAACGGGGAGGGCCTCCAGTGCACCTTCTGCGCCGTGGAGCCGGGGGCGCAGCTGGACGGCGGTGGGGTCGTGACGGGAGGGCGGGAGCCAGGGGAAAGGGAAAAGCAAAAGCAGAAACAGAAGCCGGGGAGCGGGGGACCAGACATCCAGACCTCCTAAAAGGCTCCCGCAGAGGCACAGGCGGGGTCTTCTGGAAGTGAGAATTCGTTTTTTGGTTTTGGGGGGGATTTTGTTTTTATTTTTGTTTTAATTGTAGCAGAATGAGGAAATGGAGAGAGAACCTGAAAAAACCCCAAAACGCAAGGACCTATTGCTCCTCAAGAATAAGATCTTCCCGAAGAACAGGCCGAAAACTGGGCGTCTGGAAACCCCGGAGTCTTTGGAGGAGCAGCGTCACACGCCCCTCTGCGTTCCTTTTTGGCAAAGGACTCGCTCCCATTGTTTGTTCAATTTCTATTTGTTAAATAAATAAAACCCTTTTCCTGTATCTTTAAAATTATGATGGTTCCATTATTTTATAATTACAAACAATGCTGCGGTCATGATTCTTGTTCACTTCTCACTGGCCACTGTGTGCTTCTCTAGGGGAGAGGCCTGGGAGAGCAGTTGTTCCAGCATAGAGATCACACGGCATTTATTTCATTCCATTTTTTTTCCTTTGTTGCTTTATTAGCTATAACTCTTTCCTTATTTCAGCAACTGCTTTAGGGTTTCTGGGATACATCTTTAATTCACCACAGTCAGCTTTCAAGTGACATGACATCTCTCTTCTGGCCTTTATCTTAGTGTTATCGTGTATTTTTATTTGACCCGTTATAAGTTTGTAATTCATTATTATTACTTTTATTTATTACGTGAACTATTTTTTAGAATATTTAAATTCTAATCTAATTTAATCTAATATGATCTAATCTAATTTAAATAAGAAAACATGTAGTATGTGCTTTGTAAAAGCCATTTCCAACATTCATTTCTTTGTGTAGGTCCACATTTTTATCTGGTATCCTTTTGCTTCCGCCTGGAGGACTCTTTTAAGATTTCTTGTAGCGAGGGTTGGTGAATTATTTTCGCTTTTGTATGTTTTCTTTTTCTTTTTCTTTTTTTTTTTTTTTTTGAGTCGGAGTCTCACTCTGTCCCCCAGGCTGGAGTGCAACAGTGCGGTCCTGGCTCACTACAACCTCCGCCTCCTGGGTTCAAGCTATTCTCTTGCCTCAACCTTCAAGTAGCTGAGATTACAGGTGCCCACCACCATGCCTGACCAATTTTTGTATATTTAGTAGAAAAGGGGTTTCACCATGTTGACCAGGCTGGTCTTGAACTCCTGACCTCATGATCCGCCTGCCTCAACCTCCCAAAGTGCTGGGATTACAAGTGTGAGCCACCATGCGGCTGATAGTTATCATTTAAAGTTATTTCCCATTAACCATTTTTATTATCTGTGAATTTCAGATTTTCCTAAGTAAGAACCTTAAGGTTACTCTGGGCATGGTGACTCATACCTCATAACGCCAGCACTTTGAGAGGCTGAGGTGGGTGGCTCCCTTGAGCCCAGGAATTCAAGACCACCCCTTCAAAACCCTGCCTTTACAATACAAAACCAAACCAAACCAAACAAACAAAAAAAAAACCCTTAAGATTAGATAAATGGTTGTTCGTTTGGCCAATAACTCAAGACTTAGCTATTTTCATTAAACAAACAACATTAATTGTCTTATTTATCAAAAATTACACAAACAAAGATAATTCTCCTTTGGGCCACATTCATAGCTTTATAACCCTCACTTCAAATTTTGACACCTTATACTACATGGCAGAGATAAATATAAAACCAGTCCACCAGTAAATTTAAATGAAAAGGTATGTTGTCAATTCTGAAGCCATTTCTAATTCTATTTTACCAATAATTTTAAAACCAGTTTATTTACTAAAGATTTACTTACGTCACATGAACTTGTAAAAGCATTTGTCTTCAAGTCTATTTTTTCTTAGTGTATTTAAGTGCTTGTTTTTCCCTTTAAGTCAATTAAATCGAGTTTTTAAAATATATTTTTAGTAGTGCAACATATATACGACACATAATTCTATAATGTATTAGACATGCTGACAGAAGTAGAGCTTACACATTCAGAACTTCTTCTTTTTCCTTCTATTTTAGACTTCCAATTTTTTGATCACCTGTTTCGTTGCTCTAGGCAGTTGTCAGCTAGAGAGTCCTAATTTGTATATTAAAGGAACAACTCTTAGGTGAAACATCAGATAGCAAAATTTAGACATCAAGGTATACTGAGAAAGAGTCTTTTGTACTAGAGGGAGATTAAAAGCAGATGCCAAATCAAACCTAACATTACAGAAATCTATCCTAGGGTTGTATAAGTAGACCAATTTTATTTAGACAGTTCTAAATTTAGTCTCTATCTTTTAATTGGACCTGAGCTCTCAGCAGAGCCCACACTGAATCCTAGGTCTTCAAAAGACAGAATTATCCCGGGCTAGGCCACATAATTATTTTATAGTGCATTTTGTTACAAAGACATTTCTCTAAGTGTCTAAACTACACCCTTTCTTATCTTAAATACCCCAGGAGTATTCTCTGTTGTAATAACTATTTTAGTCGATACTTAGTAAAAATAAAATAAAAAAAATAAAAAAATAGGTAGCACAATACAAAAGCAAGCAGTTTTAGATCTGAGAGGAACTTTTCTGTTTACACTCTTGGGATTCCGTAAGAAAAAAACAGAGGTTTCTACACACAAAAAAAAGTCTGGCAATCCCTCCACTTTCATTAAGAAATCCCAGGCTGTTAGAAACGATTTCAGGTCCCTCATGCAGCAGAGGGTGGCAAGGGAAAGGAGAGACAGACAGAAGTAAATGGAGAAAACAGAATTCAGTCAGCTGAGAAGAAAAAGGACTTTTTCTCAAACAACAAGGTCCAAGAAGAAAAAAAAGTATTAATGACTTTCAAATAAATATATATTTTAATATATATCAACATATATAAATATGTGTGCATATTATATTTTTAATATATATATATACACAAATATTGAAATATACATATTAAAAATCCTTTTAACTCTCATTACTATATTTCAACTGGGACAAATAGCTGGTATTTCAAAAGCAACCCAAATATCAGTTGGAAAGAAATTGATTTAGGAACCAAACCCAGGTTGTCATGGTGAAAAAAGGGGCAGAACCTTAGCTACTGAACTCTAGCCTGGGGTGCGAGGTGACAGCCATTGGTCTTTTAGTTTGGTCTGGCTAGCAAAAGTGGCCTTGTATAAATAAAGACCCTTAGGTACTCAAAACCTTTATTTTCTTGATGGCTGCTTTTTTTTCCCCCAACTCTCCCTCTTTTTTTAATTTTAATTTTATTATTTTTTTAATCTTTTTTTTAACCACCCAGTTTCTACACTTTAGCTGTGGAATTTTTATTTTTAATTAATTTTTTTTTCACGGAATTATCCAATTCAGAGGACTTGTTCGCCATAATTTGGAACATTTTTTTGGATTTGATCAAGTCAGATAGAACTGGTCAAACCCAATGCAAAAGAAGACGGAAACAAAAAAAAACCAGACCACAAAGTTAAGAAAATTAATGAGCTCTCTAGTGGGAAGGGGAGATTATGATCAGTTGGTTTTTAATCTTAACTTGAGTCATTTAGGAGAATTTCCAAGACAAAACACAGATTCGGTTATTTACCTAGGAATGGGGACCAGGCCGAAGACTGCTCTGTGCCATCCTAGAAGCAGGAATGGCTCAAAGTCTCCTTCCCTGTTAGAAGTGAGCTGAGGGGGGGGATGCGGGCAAAAAAGAAAAAGAGAAGTGAGCTGAAACGCCAGAAAGGAACTGCCTGCTCTCCACCATCATGGAAGCAGGAAAACCTGCCTTCATTGTTGGAAGCAGGTAAACTCCAGAAAATGAGTTGTACAGCGAAATAAGCCTTAGATCTCAACCAAATTTTGGGAAATCAGGGATCTCTGGAGGCAGGGATCTCTGAGGCCTCAGCAAATTGTCCTATTGGTTTGAGCAATAAAGGTAGCTCAAGCTGGTACCAAGCACCAATTGGAGATTTGTCAAACGTCGGGGCACCTCCACTCAGAATCCCTTCACGGTTACCAGTTGTAAACCAAAAAGTATGTGAGACAGATGTGAATTGATTTAGAAGGCTTACTTTAGACTCTGACTTATAGATAATTCTAGTCTTCATAGAGGTATAGCAGCCAGGTGCAAATTGTGGGGGACCTGCAATAATTTAGGTATAACAGAGATTAAAGAATTTGTCTAAGCGATAGCTTGGCAACCTTGGGAGCCAGCTTGTAATCCTGGAGGGATTAATGCTTGGCCTGAGATGTGACAACAGTCCTCCACATTGTCTTTTAACATGGGAAGTAAGTTCTAGTGTGTCTCTGTAGTGTGGAACGTTTAGAAATAATATCCTTGTCACATTTGCCAATACCCATGGCTGATCTAGACAAAATATCATCCAGTCACTGTTTAGCCCCAATTTGCATGTGAGGCTTTGGGCCGGTCATCTGGTAACTTCTTGCCATGCAATGGGGATGCAGTAATGGAACTTCAGAAAGAAGATTTACCAGATACGTGGTGAAGATATTAGAAACCCTGGCCTTAGGGCCCAAGGAAGAGCAAGGTGTATGGGTAATACTCTGTATAAAACTGACAGGAAGCTATAAGGAGGGCTCTTAGAACTTTGGGGTAGGTGAAGGTTAGAGCCTTGATGAATTAGGGGCCTGTGGCTTCTAATACCATCAGGTGCCTGTACTCAGCCACCGTCAGCAGTGCTGTCTGGCTCTAGAGAGCCATAGCCTTCCAGGAGAGGAGAGAACGCTGCACAAAGCCCTCGTGGTTGTGTCCCTCAGTCTAGACAGACATAATAGCATGCAGGGACAAAGCGAAAGAGAAGACTAGGCAGAGACAATGTGAATCTGTTTACCACATAGTGTAAATGCATTTAAAAATATTGTTAGCTCATATCTGCAGGTAGCACTAATTATGAAGTTGTTGGACTGAGGACTTTATTTCTTTGACTGTGACTCTCACCATCTTCAAAGTCAGCAACGAAGAACTTCTTCCTCATTCAATCACTAACATGTTTTGGATCTCTCTGACTTCCTCGTTCACTGACCTCTGACCTCTAGACCCAGACTTTAAAGGCCCATGTGATTAGATTAGCCAGCCTGGATAATCTCCCTATTTCAAGGTTAATTTAATTATATCTGCAAAATCCCTTTGCCATACAATGTAACATAATCATGTAATTAGCAACCATAGGAAAGGTGCAGTGACTTTGAAACCAACCCAATTGTCCCACAGAACTGATGTTTATGGTTTTTTGAACAAACATAGAAATTGACCCTCCCAGTCTTGAAATCTGAGAAAGTTACATTTGTATTACCTGAGTTCCTTTCTTAGGAAACCAACTATGGGTCTTCCAGAGAATATCAAAGAACTGGAATTTACTAGAATACCCCTTCTGGACAATGAGATGTGAGACCCCCTCATCCCATCCTAATCGCCTGAGCCACCACCTGCTTCCTGTTGACCAATTCCTCCTTCTTACCTCTCCCTAATTCCTCTTTTCCTGCATGTAGTTACATTTCTTCCATGCTCTCTAAACCCCACGTTTGAGTTGGTCAGGGAGCTGAATTTGAGGCTGATCTCTACCTCCTCAGTTGCAGAACCTGAGGAAAGCCTTCTTTCCTGTCAGTACCACTTATCTCAGTGACTGTATTTCTGCACCGTGAGCAGCAAGACCTAAATCAATCCCCTGGTGTTTCAGTAACAAGTGTGCTAATACTAGACAAAATAAACAAAAGAGTTTTTGCTTGTTTTGTTTTTGTTTTGTTTTTAGATGGAGTTTTGCTCTCGTTGCCCAGGCTGGAGTGCAATGGCGTGATCTCGGCTCATCGCAACCTCCGCCTCCTGGTTCAAGCGATTCTCTTGCCTCAGCCTCCCGAGTAGCTGGGATCGCAGGCATGCACCACCACGACCAGCTAATTTTGTATTTTTAGTAGAGACCAGGTTTCTCCATGTTGGTCAGGCTGGTCTTGAACTCCTGACCTCAGGTGATCCGCTGCCCCGGCCTCCCAAAGTGCTGGGATTACAGGTGGGAGCCACCATGCGCGGCCTAAACAAGGGACTTGAACACAAGTTACGAAAGACAATGAGGGGTATTTTGTAATGATAAAAGGGTTAATCTATCAGGAAGAAAGTACAATTATAAACACATATGCATCTAACCGAGCTTCAAAACACGGGAAGCAAAAGCTGATAGAATTGAAGGGAAAGGGCTGAGCGGTGGCCGCAGCTGCAGCAGGACGCCGGAAACCGCGCGCTGGGAACCAAGCGGGACGCGCGCGGCACCCCCTGCCCAGATGCCTGTGCCCCGGGGGAGGCCGCCCGCGCGCGATGGGACCGGCGGCCAGGACCCATCTTCTTCAGGAGAGCGCCCCAGGGCAAGCCCCGCTCCGGCCAGCACGGTGTTGAGAAAGAGAAGGAAACCAGGCCGGGCGCGGTGGCTCACGCCTGTAATCCCAGCGCTTTGGGAGGCCGAGGTGGGCGGATCATGAGGTCAAGAGACTGAGACCATCCTGGCCAACACGGTGAAACCCCCTCTCTACTAAAAATACAAAAATTAGCTGGGCGTGATGGCTCACGCCTGTAGTCCCAGCTACTCTGGGAGGCTGAGGCAGGAGAATTGCTTGAACCTGGGAGGCGGAGGTTGCAGTGAGCCAAGATCGCACCATTGCACTCCAGCCTGGCCACGGAGCGAGACTCTGTCTCAAACTAAAAAAAAAAAAAAAAAAAAAAAAGATGTCGCTGGGGCCAGAGTGTTCTAGAAATCCAGACTGAAGTCTCTGAGCCCATCCACCCATCAACTTGGCCAACATGGTGAAACACTATCTTGACTAAAAATACAAAATTAGTCAGCATGATGGCGCACATCTGTAATTTCAGCTCCTCGGGAGGCTGAGACATGAGGATTGCTTGAACCTGGGGAGACGGAGGTTGCAGTGAGCCGAGATCACACCACTGCACTCCAGCCTGGGCAATAAAGCGAGATTCCATCTCAAAAACAAACAAACAAACAAAAACCATCACCTCCAAAAGTTTTCTCCTGCCCTCTTTGCTTATTATTATTTTGTTTTATATTCTAATCGATACAAAATAATTATACGTATTTATGGGAGTACATATGATATTTTGATACATGCCTACAATGTGTAAAGATCAAATCAGGGTGTTTAGGATATCCATCATCTCAAACATTTTATCATTTCTTTGTGTTGGGAACATTTCAAATTCTCTCTTCTTAGCTACTTTGAAATATACTATATACTGCTGTTAGCTACAGTCACGCTACTGTGCTGTTTCCTTTCTGAGCTCCCACCCAACCCCCGGTGTTTTAGCTGCTACGGTTGTCCAAACTTTATCCTCTGTCCCTTTAATCTAGGAAGACAGTCTGGTTTTGTATTGTAATTTAGCTAACCCAAGTAAGGTGGACCAAAGTTTGTCCAATAAACTAAAAATAAAATCCTAAGTCCCCCAACCGACTAAACGGACTCCCCGTTGGCCAACGTGACCCTAGGCAAACCTTAAAAACTGAGACCCTGGCCAAGAAGAAACAGGCCAGACAAACCTCATTGTATTCCCACCCTTTTGCAGTTTGAACAAAACTGACCAACCATAATGTTATCATAGCGATCCTAAGACTGACAGAACGGACTCTTTATAGCAGTAAGACACCAAATTACAAACAGGACCTAGGACCGTGCCAGGCAAGGGTGAAATCACACACCCCCTACAAGTAAAGAATCAACTATGTTCTAACTGCCACAGGGTTTTTTCTCTAGCAGCTAAACAAGCCCTGGCCTCGAGTATAAGGAGTGTGGAAGCACTTGCTGCTCACCCCTCACTAGATACTGAACCCCACTTTCCACAAGCCGTAACTACAGCCTTGATTGAACAAGAGACTGATTTCAGTAACGTTATTCTGATGAGAAGACCAGGACCATGGACTGCTTCTGTCAGATTTACAGTAGCTGTGCATTTGCGTGCCTTTGTGTCCTGAAAAGACCTTTGTGTATAGGGCGTAATTGTAATACATTTAAATGCTAAGTGTCCACAACAAGGTGAACAAGGTTGTATGTCTGTTCAATAAGCATGCATCAGGACCCCCTTCATCAATATTCATGAATCCTCCTATAACTTGTTGAATATGTATGTTTGGCCAACTCATTCAACTTAAATTCCTGTCTTGCCCCCTCCCTCCCTCCCTCCAAGTGCCTGCTTCTGGGCGACAAAGCAAAACTGTGTCAAAAGAGAGAAGTACAGAAAGGAAGAAAGACAGAAAGAAAGAGAGAGGTGGGGGTGGGGGTGAGGGAAGCAAAACGCAGGGCAGTAGGTGTGGGGTGCCTTGGGATTCTACAGCAATTAGTACTCTGCCTGCCTGCAGCAACCTCCGTTCTTTTCTTTTTTGAACATAAACTCAAGATTTTATTGTCTTCATACAAGAAAAGATGACACTTAGAACCGGATCACTTGGCCCTTTCTCTTCTCATCTCCTCCCAGTTCAAAATGCTCGCATCTTTCAGTAGCCAGCATTCCCCTAGATCTGCAGCTGGGCTCAAGGCACTCCAGCCTTAGCACAATTTCTTTGTAGTTTTGGCTTTTTTCCAGAAAATGGGCTTAGTGCCCACCATAGCCACTCTGCTTCCCGTCATGATGCCGCTTTCCCTGGGCACGCAGAGAATCCTGGCCCTTCTTGTACTGTGTCACTTTGTGGGGTTGGTGCCTGCCACACCTCTTACAGAAAGTCCAGCGGGTTTTAGGAACATTCACCATGTTGGTGTGAGCGCTACCGACACGGAAATCAGCAACCGCGGTTCTAATCCTAATCCTGGTATAGTCTGGCTATGTCTTGGACCCACTGGGCGAACCCACGTGTCTTCTGGTTTGCTTTTAATTTTTCCAGTAGCTGCTGCCTTTATCTGCAGCCAGAAAGCAGTAGTTCACAAACCAGGGCCCAGTCAAAGAGAACCCTTCAACGTGTTCTATGTCTCACTGTTTAGCAGAAACCATGAAGCGACTCTCAACCTGGCTGGTCTGCAGCTTCCACGAATGAGTAATGTAGTCATTACAGTTTTTCTGCTTGAGATATTTCAAATATTTAGCGGGGCTTTTAATGAGAGAGAGACACTCTGGAGTGTGGAAGAAAAAAATGAGGGGGTGTGAAGATGAGGCGACTTTAGGACAGAAAAGAGAGGGAGAGAGAGAAGAAAGCCGTAAACGTTTTCGGGTGGGCGTGAGGCGATGTCAGTCTTGAACCCGGTTATGTCAGCGCAGCCCTCTTCTAGTACAAACACCGTTTCCCACATGGAGGAAATCACCGGGATCAGCAAGTCTAGAGTGCGAAGAGGAAGTTTCACTCTGGGAGAACTCCCTTCGTGACCACGGTCTCTCCCTGCCGGGTAAGTATGAATGAGAGCGTAACATGCAGGGACAGCACAGCCTCCTCTCCCCTGGCTGTGTGTGCCCACCCCTCTCCATTCTGCCACCAAAGATAGAGCTTCCGCCATTCTCTCCTCCAAAGATTCCACCCACAGTCACCCACGCGACAACCCAGGCCTCCTTTCAGCAGCAGCTCCGCCCCGCAGCCACCCCACCCTCTCACCCCAGCCGCTCTGCCCGCAGCCTCTGCCGAGTCTGTGCACTTCACCCTGGAGGCTCCCGCTCTCCCCTGATGTTACAGTGGGCTCAGGGTTCTGAATGGAAAAGGGGGAAGCGTGCGCAAGTGCTTGGTAGAGAGCAGACATTGTGGGATTTGACTGTGGTACCATTGTTTTGACGTCCCGGAGCTGATTTTTACACCTGCCTTCTGCTTAGGACACCGGCAACGGTTTTCCATGTGTGCCTCCTCCACCTGCTGCCATCGTTTGGTCAGTGAACATCATCTTCCTCCACCGCTCAATCTACAAATGGAGGGGCCCTGGAGGACGTCATCCGCGCTCACTCTCCTCCCATCCTCCCGGGCATCGCCTCCAGTCACCCCTTTGAAGGCCTAGAAGCACGGTAGCTGCAAAACGGAGGTGAGGAGGCTCCGCTGACCCGCCCGTGTACACACAAACGCCACGACTCGGCTTGGCCTCTCTCTTAGTTCCCAGCTCAGCCCCATCGGCGCCTCTGGGGCGGCGGCGGGAAAAAGGGTGGGCTTCTTGGGTGCAGATCCGCAGGGGCTGGCATATCTGCACGGCTGGGTACACCTGAGTGAGACGCTCAATGGCTGTCTAAAGCTGCTCCAGCGGATAACTGACAGGGAGATAAGCCAGTGCGGTCCAGCAGGACTTGCCGTCCTTTACCAGGGTTTGCACCTCACTGCGGAGACTGTTATGCATCTGGTCCCTGGAGCAGGCCGGCTGACAGCGGAGTAGGAAGATTCCCGCGGGAGGAAGGCTGGTGCCAAAACGTTCCCTGACCGGGAATCGAACCCGGGCCGCGGCGGTGAAAGCGCCGAATCCTAGCCACTAGACCACCAGGGAGATACAAGAGGGTGCTGTCTCTCCTATCTTCAGTCTGAAGTGACAGTTTCCCTGTGCTCTGGGAGGACTTTGGCCTTGTGGGGGGTCGCTGATGTCTCCTCGAATCCTCTCACAAGGCTGTTCCCTTTTTCTCCAAAAGAAGAGCCCGCAGGCAACGCAATGAGCGCTCAGCGAGGCCCACCAAGGCCACAAGTCCCGAGTTCCTGGGCGAGGTAGCCTCACGGCTGCACCTGACCACTGACCTACAGATGCGCCTTTGCGAGGCGGTAGCACGTGGAAAAGTGGTCGCGGGTCGCCGGGGCCTGAGCCACTCACCGGGTTGCCCGGAGGAGGCGGCAGCGGGGAGGCATCCGGGGTGAGCATCATAAGGGACTCAGACACCGGCATCCCCCGACATCATAAGGGACTCAGACGGATGCGGAAACCGAGGCGGTCTGGATGGAAAACTCTTTCCAGAATCGGGGCCCTGAACTGGTCTCTGACCTTCCCCCCTGCAACCTGCCACAACTGCCATTTTCCCATCTTAGGCAACTGCAAAGCCACCCTTCCATATGCTTCGGGCAAAACCCGAGAGTTTCCTCTGACGCTGGAGTTTTTCCTTAGATCCAAGATCCAATTGGTCGCGATTTCCCGTCGGCCAACTGCGTGGACATTGATGATCTACACGCGTTTCTCCACCTGCGCGAAATAGCTACTTCGGGGTGGAGGAGGGGCCCTCGGGTGCATCCTAGGGTGTTTAGCAGCATCTCTCGCCTCCGCTGACCAGATAGATGCCAGGGGGTTGACATTCTCCTTCCAGCTTCCCCCAGGGGCGGCCTAGTGTCCCAGCGGGGGATGGGGGAGGGGTGTGAGGGCGAAGTTGCCCCCTGTTGAGAACCATTGGTGCGCCTAGTACTGCTCTCTGAGCTTGTGCAGAGGACTCTCCAGATGTAGGCTCGGGGGTCCATCCAGCTCCAGATCCCCTCCCTCCCCCGCACAGCCGGACCTTAGGATTTGAGGCTTTTAACATCTGGACACCATGAGATTGTACCTTTAGGTCTTTTCTTCCCTTTCTGCCCTCCAAATCGGCCTCTTGCGAGCCTGTTGACCAGGGCCAGCCAGGCAGATGACTGGGTTCACCCGCCTCTCCTGGAGCTTCAGGTCTCTTTGATTGAGCCTGCAGAGAAACCTAGGGGAAACAGCTGACCACTTCGGTCCTGTCCGAAAGGGATCCCTTTCTGAAGGGAAAGAAAGTCCACGACTCCTGTCATGTTGGGTAGGCAGAAGAGAGATCAAAGGGAAGAAAAAAAATCCTATGAGGTTTCAGGATCTAAAGTTACCATTTAGTTGACCTAACCTCCTCTGGAGTCCTCCCAGTGTTCCCGTGGCTGGCCAAGGTGAGCCGAGTCCCCCGTCTCCAGTTTGCCAAGGCGGACAAAGCCGAGGACAATGGACCTGTCCACTGTCTTCCTTCCTATGCACAAAATGCCAGCTTTTCCTGTTTCCAGCTGGCAACATCCCACCTGATGACCAGCTTAGCAAATTAGAGACTCTCCTTGGGATTCCATCTCTGTCTCAGTTCGGGCTTCTATAACAATGTACCATAAACTGGGTGGCTAACTCACAACAGAAATTTATTTCTCACAGTTCTGGAGATTGGAAGTCCAAGATCAAGGTGCCAACATGGTAGGATTATGGAGAGGGACTTTTTTCCGGTTGCAGACTGCCACTTTCTCATTGTATCATCGGGGCAGAAAGAGGGCGAGAGAACCCTGTGGGGTCCCTTTTATAAGAATATTAGTCCCATTCAGACTAACGGGACTAAATCCAGACTCTGTGCTGAGTGTTTCGGACTTCTTGCATGTTCATGCTTCCTGCAGACACCTGGAGATCCATTGTCCCCAGAAAGTACAATGGACAATCTTTGGTCACAAGTCAGCAACCGGCATATGTGAGCGAGGGCATGTGTCCCACTCTGAAATGAGAGTGTATTCATCCGTTTTCACGCTGCTGACAAAGACACACATGAGACTGGGAAGAAAAAGAGGTTTAATTGGACTTGCAGTTCCACAGGGCTGGGGGAGGCCTCGGAATCATGGCGGGAGACAAAAGGCACTTCTTACATGGCAGCAGCAAGAGAAAAGGTGGAAGAAGCAGAAGTGGAAACACCTGATAGACCCATCAGATAGTGAAACTTACTCACTATCAGGAGAATAGCATGGGAAAGACCAGCCCCCATGATTCAATTACCTCCTCCCGGGTCCCTCCCACAACACATGGGAATTCTGGGAGATACAACCGAAGTTGAGATTTGGGTGAGGGCCCAGCCAAAGGACATCATCAGAAAGGGAGGAAGTGGCAGCATATCCCGATGTGTGTGAGGGTTTCATGAGTTATCACCTATTTCAACATGTATTGCACTGTGTGAAAAAGAGCAAAACAAGGACTTTCACTGTCTGACTTTAAGGCTTACTATAAGCTATTATAGGCAAGGCATCAGGAGTGACAAATAGATAAATAGACGGAGTTAAGGGGCCTGAAACTCATCCACAGCTATACGGGTCAATAAATGGGTTTTCAATAAAAGCAGTTCAATCGAAGAAAATAAATCATTTCACTTGATGGACTTTCCTGTGGAGGTGGAGGAGACCAACAGTGTTATTCTCCCCTCACACTACACACAGAAGTAATTTTATACCAAAACTGAAAAGTTAGAGATATAAAACATTTCAAGGATGCTTTGAGACTTGTTGGAAGGCAAAGATTAGCCTACCAACAAGCAGGACACAAAAAAATAGATGTGAAAGAAAGACATGATAAATTAGACTTCATCCCCATTAGCCATGTCTTCTCATCAAAAGATACCTCTAAGAAAGCGGAAGGCCAGCAAGCCACAGACAGAGAGAAAATAGTCACAAAATGTATCTGACCTCCATGCCTTTTAATTATAATTACAATCCGACCTCCACGCCTTGTAATTATAATTATAATGTGCCCTCCATGCCTTGTAATTATAAATTATAATCTGACCTCCACGCCTTGT